>JBBPBX010010093.1:0-16280 GCA_038048925.1 Garcialebias charrua | reverse complement strand
GATCGGCGGAGCGATCGCGGCTGCTGCTCCAGTCCTGAGACATTCACAGAGTTCAGGGAGTGTTTCCAGTTAATTTATCCGTATGAGGCATCCTCTTATGGGAGAAACAGTCCTCCAAAAGCCGACTGCCGAGTGCCGAGACTCTGGAACTAATGAATGTAAAATGGCGGAGGCGGTATTTCCGGTTCCTGGTTCCCGCAGGAAGTTGTTCAAAAAAGCATGAAATTATTTAAAAAAAATAATAATAATGATACTTTACGTATTTATAAAGCCATTTAAAACATTCACAGCTGCAAGAAAGTGCTGTACACATGAAATTAAGAACATTTAAACAACAACAAAAAAAATATATTTTTTTTTCATATTTTTATTACTTATGATAATCTCGTAAAGTCGGACGCTCGTAGGTCAGGGCGCTCGTAAGTCGGGGACCACCTGTATAGTGCTAGTCAGTTTTGCTGACTGTACAATATTCCAGATGAAAGATATAGCAGGTTTTCACCTGACAAACTTATCATCAATTAAACGAGTTCTCTCTTTTTAGATTAATACCTATAATTCTGTGCCTTGGAGGTGAGATGTAAAGACATGAAATGTTAACTTATGTTGGTACAGCAGGACTGAACCATTTATTTAACAGAATCATAAATTACATCACAACATATTTACATGATTGGTTGATCAGGTTTCCTATAATAACTTCAGCACAGATAAAACACGCGTCCGTAATTTCATAGGAACAACAGGACACAAATTATTGATCTTATAATAACTTATACTGTACTCTGCAGACATTTAACTTAAGTTTACTGGCTTAAAATAAGAAAGTTTCAGGGAAGAGAAAATGGAGGATGAAAGAAAATGGAGTGGTGTGCTTAACCAGGAAAACATGGCAGCTCTCCGGCCGATCTCAGCTACACGTTGGTACGACTTGGCAAAGTATTTGACGACTTTGTTACCTCGTGAAGATGGTCCCAGTTCGTCCAACTGGTCAGTTCGTTTACCGTTCTCAGCGTCTCCAGACGTCTGCCTCGACTCGAACCGCAGTGACAGCATTTCCTGGTTTGAGTTTCAGAATAAAACTCTCCTTGGAGGAAAATTCATTCAGATGAAGCTTTTACAGCTTTAGGTCGAGTTTCACAGCAGCTTGCTGTGAAATCCTTGCTGATGAACGGAGTCATTGGCGTTTTGACTGGCGTTCCCCAGCTTTCAAGAGAAGGACATAGTTTAACTTCCTCACACCAACTCAAACTGAGGAGAAATAGAAAGTGGAAGTTTTTTAACTGAGACTTGACCCAGAAAACGTATTGTTTTCTGATTGGCCAAATGGCAGCAGGAGAGGCATGTTGTGACATCAGAACATGTCAGGAGATTAGTTCAGTCAGAAATCTCATGCCGGTTACCCACTGCACAACTCGAAACGCGCCTGCCGTCCCCTTTTGGCCGCTGGTCACGGTCCCACTGAACCACTGAACACCGTCTGATGACGTACACTAGGGGGTAGCAGAGGGAGGGGTCTCTGGCTTGTTTTCCGGGTTCAGTTGTTGTTTTAACTGCACCTCCGACGGTCTTCGATGAGATTAAAACTTTTTTTTATGTTTGGGGTGATCTACACTGGAGAGGACAGCAGCCTGTCAGCAGCAACTGTAAAAATGCCACGTTTCTTACCGGAGTTTGGTTCCAATTCCTGGAGGCTCGATCCGGTGAGTTTAAAAAGTCCGAAAAAAGTCCCGTTGTGGTTGTGTAATCAGATAGCGAGGCTCTCCCGACTGTTTGCCGGATGCGTCGAGCCGCCAGAGATCAACATTTGGGACGTCGGCGGCTCGACGGCGACGCGCGCGTGCGTGTGCAGGCTGCCCCCGCGCCGCTTCGATCACTTGAATCGCGCCGCTTCCTTGTTCGCCGTGACTCCACGCGTCTCCTCCATAGACTTTGAATGTAAACCGGCCGCTTCGGCCGCTCGACAAAGGGGGCAGTGGGTAACAGGCATAAGAGTTAGTTTTTTAGACGCCAGTATTTCTGAAAAAACAGATTTAAACTGTCAACTCATTAAGCTGGTGAAGATTCTCAGTCGTCCAGGACATGATAAAATCAAAAAAGGCGTTCAATACAGGATCAACTGGACTTTATTTGTTGCAGAAAACATTTTGACTTCTGTCCAGAAGTCTTTTTCAATTCTGAATGAATGGAAGCTGTGAGACCGAGAAGTTTTATACAGGCTGACAAGCCACGCACCAACATATGAAATTGGAAACTGAAATAACCCCACAACATACCTGAGATAACATGCCCATTCTATTTAAATTGACAAAACAACACATCACAGCTTAACAGAAGGGGGTTTGTAACACATACATGTAAATTGAAAGATCACACCTTAACAGTAGGGGGTTCCCTTGAGGTCTCTGGTAGAAGACACAAAACTGTATGTAAATTGACAAAAAACACCTCCCAACCAACAACAGAGGCTACTCAGAGAACTTTGTTAGTCTAATTTACAGACAAGACATCTCTGCTCCCATCCGGTGTAAAACGTTTCGGAATCAAATCCAAAACTGAGTTATAAGTCTCATTAACAACTCATTAACAACACTGTTTTATGATTAAAACAAACATCATCACAGCATCACATATAGAATCTATTAATGATAATAGCAGGGGTTCCGGGCGGATGGCGTGCTGAACGGACGCGTCACTCAGAGTTCTTAAGTGAGTCCCGACGATAAAAGAGATTTAAAGTAAACTCCACAATAAATACAGCTGCTCGACTTCAGTGACAAAGATGAGCCAACGAAAAGACCAACAAACAACAAAAAAAGAGCTTTTTAAAGCTACTCCGAGTTGTCAGTCGGAAGGTTCGGAGCACAGCTACGCAGAGCCAATTGAGGCGGCTAATGCTAATAGCAAGCGAGACAGAGGAGCCACCACGCCAACAAATACTCCTGAAAAGACGCAAGTGGAAAAGAAAATTAAAGCTAACGAGGAGGTCTCAGGGAAGTCAATCGAGACCATCCTTTGTGCATTAGAGGCTTTGGGAACTCGTGTTGATACTTTGGGAGCTTGTGTTGAAACTTTGGGAGCTCGTGTTGATGACCGCCTGGAGGGCATTAGCGGCCAGCTACAACAGCACAGCTCCATGCTAACATCAATTGCTAAAACGGTGCAGCTGAATTCTGAGGATATTCAAGAGTGTAAAACCAAAGTTAAAAGCTTGGAGACACAAGCCGAGCTTCTTCAAAAGGAAAAGGAGGAAATAAAGGAACGTTTGGTGTGCCAAGAAAGATATAAAAGAAGATGGTGCCTACGGATTAAAGGAAAAAAGGAAAAAGTTAATGAAAACATCAGAGCTGAAGTCGTGGAGTTGCTGAGCAGAATTCTACCTGATCTGGCTGGAAAGATGGAGGATGCTGTGGACATCGTTCACAGAGTAGGAAGATCAACAGAGGGTCGACACAGACAAGTTGTAGTCCTCTTCTCCAAGAGAAGTGTCAGAGATGAGGTGTGGAAGAAAACAAAGTCCTCACAGATCTGCAAAGATGAAGGTCTGAAGTTTGCAGAGGACCTGACCCAGGAGGACTGGAAGTCACGACAGGCGCTGTGGCCCAGAATTGAGCAGGCAAGAAAGGAGGGTAAGGCTGCAGGATTCAGAGGACCCTTCGCCTACATCGAAGGGAGGAGAATTTCTTAAGCTGAAGTTGGAGCACTGTTAGATGTTTAGATGAAACGTGAAGTTTTTCTGATATAGTGGAGATTATTTTTTTATTTTTCAAGGGACTTAAGGGGACTCTACTCTCAGGTTTTTTTTTACTCTACCTCCTATATTCTAAGTTTCTTTATTTTTTCTATTTTTTTCTATTGTATTGTTCTTAATGTGTTCAGTATTCAATTTAAAGACTGAGATTTTATTTTCTTCTTTTAATGCAAGAGGGCTCAAAGACTCTGTTAAAGATCCACTGACGTGATTTTTCTACTATTCATCAAATTGCTCAAAATATATATATATTATCATTTAAATATGTTAATTTTTGCAAACAAAATGATAAATCACTTTAATTTTGCTTTAAAAGTGATTTTGAACTTCAAGCCGTGTTTAATCATGGGAAATCCGTTTACACCTGAACGCACCATCTGTGATGTAATGTGCAGAGTGAGAGGCAGAGGGCTCCAGTCTCTTCAATAGCAGACATTTTAAAACCTGACTAATTTAGCAATCTAGGTGAAGATTTAAGCTATTTGTCTTCATTTTGGGAAGCAGAAAATAGTTTGGGTGATGGAACAAGAAACAGCAGGATCTAATTTAGATCTGATGCCGTATCAGACTTACTTTTATGTGAGCTGCTCATACCGTGACAAGCCAAGAGCTCTGCCTCAACTCTGCACATGACATCACAGATGGTGCGTTCGGGTGTAAACGGATTTCCCATGATTAAACACAGCTTGAAGTTCAAAATCACTTTTAAAGCAAAATTAAAGTGATTTATCATTTTGTTTGCAAAAACTAACATATTTAAATGATAATATATATATATTTTGAGCAATTTGATGAATAGTAGAAAAATCACGTCAGTGGATCTTTAAGCGTAAGGCTGTTTTTTTTATTCTGCAAAGGTCAAAAGGCTAACTGTTTTTTTCTTCAAGAGACACACTCGGAGTTATCTGATGTTAAGTTTTGGACTCAACAATGGGGTGATAAGATCATTTTTAGTCACGGCACAAATCGTTCTGCAGGAGTTGCTATTTGTTTCAATAGATGTCCAGGAAAGGTTCTTTTTCAAGAAACAGACGATGCTGGACACTGGGCAGGATGTGTTTTAGATATTGACAGTAATTTATTCATCATTGTTAATGTTTATGGATACAACAATTACCAAAAAAATAAACAGTTATTACATCAAGTCACAACAATTGTAAAAAAAAAAATGCAGCTGAATTATCCCACTGACCATGTTGTCGTTGGGGGCGATTTCAATTTAACTCCAGATGAATGGATGGACAGATGCCCTTCAAAATACTCTCAGGTGACATTAAACCCAATCATGGATGACTTTATGAACACCAATAAACTGGTCGATGTTTGGAGAAACCTAAACTCTAACATTAAACCATTTACATGGTTTAAACCTAACGGACAATCAAGATCAAGAATTGATCATTGGTTAATTGCAGATTCTATACTTGGACACGTCACAGAAGCTGAGATCTCCTGTAGCCCTTTAAGTGATCACTGCACCATAAACCTGCGAATATCCAAAAATGAAACTAAAAATAATTTCAAAGGTTACTGGAAATTCAATTCTAACTTATTAGGGAGGAGACTGAGAAGTCTCCAGGATCGAACCAGCAGACTGAGAGACAGCTCTGTTCATCAGGGAGTCAGGATGCTAAACACTCTGCCTGCTCTGCCCCCCCTCCCATTTGAAGTCAAAGTCAACATTATTGTCAGAACTGCAATATGTACAGGACATACACAGGATTGAAATTGCGTTTCTCTCAGCCCCTCGGTGCAACAGTAACCATTTAAACACTAAAACACTGAAACATTTAATAAACATAAGCATTAAATAGTAAAAATGTAACACTGTCCTGAGTTTTTGCATAGTAGTATAAAAGTATGAAAATTTACACCGACACTAAAACTAAAACACTAAACATTTAATGAACATAAGCATAAAATGAAAAAATAAAAGTATAATACTGTCCTGGGTTTTTGCATAGTAGTATAAAAAAGTATATCAAGTATATCTATAAAATAAACTGAAGGTTCTAGCATTGACATTTGCAAAGAGTGGCAAAGCAGCATATGAGTTAATGTACACAGTATATGTATGCAGTAAGGCACATAAGGCACATTGGGCATCCTTAAATAAGGCTGGTCAGAGAATACTGTATATGTATCAGCAGTGGTGTAGATATAAAAGTAGTAATAAATGTAAACAGTAGTAATAAATGTAAACAGTATTAATAAATGTAAACATTGAATGTAAACAGTAATATGTAAACAGTGAATGAAAACAGTAGTATGACTATAGGCAGTGATGTAATACAAACATTAGTGCAAATATGAGAAGTAGTGCAAATTGAATGAGCACATGACCGAGAGTTTAGTGAATAACCCGTTTGATGACACAGAGTCCAGTGTTAAAACTTTGTGTTGTGTGGTAATGTGTGAGAAAGTTTTAGTGTTAAGGCAGTTCAAATGGGAGGGGAGGCAGAGCAGGCAGGGTGTTTAGCATCCTGACTGCCTGATGAACAGAGCTGTCTCTCAGTCTGCTGGTTCGAGCCTGGAGACTTCTCAGTCTCCTCCCTGATGGCAGCAGTCTGAAGCAGCTGTGTAGTGGGTGTGTGGGATCACCTGCCATGCAGAGGGCTTTCCGAGTGAGGCGGTTGCTGTGTAAGTCCTGCAGTGAGGGGAAGGAGGTGCCGACGATCTTCTCAGCTGCTCTCACGATGCGCTGGAGGCTCTTGCGGCAGGATGCAGTACATGCACCAAACCACACAGTGATGCAGCTGGTCAGGACACTTTCTATGGCACCTCTGTAGAAGGTGCACATGATGGGGGTTGAAGCTCCAGCCCTTTTCAGCTTGCGGAGAAAGTAGAGACGCTGGTGAGCCTTCTTGGCCAGTGATGCAGTGTTCCTGCTCCAGGACAGGTCCTTTGAGACGTGCACTCCCAGGAACTTGGTGCTGTCCACTCTCTCCACTGCGGTGCTGTTGATGGTCAGAGGGGCATGTTGTGCATCCCTCTTCCTGAAGTCCACAACAATCTCCTTTGTCTTCTCCACGTTGAGAGTGAGATTGTTGTGTCCGCACCACAAGGCCAGGCGGCTCACCTCGTTCCTGTAGTCCGTCTCATCGTTGTTGCTGATGAGACCCACCACTGTTGTGTCGTCCGCAAACTTGATGAAGTGGTTGGAGCTGTATGATGGTGTGCAGTCGTGTGTTAGCAGGGTGAATAGAAGGGGGCTCAGCACACATCCTTGTGGGGCCCCTGTGTTCAATGTGATGGTGCTAGATGTGTTACTCCCGACCCGTACTGTCTGTGGTCTCCCGGTCAGGAAGTCTAGCAGCCAGTTACACATTGAGGTGTTCAGCCCCAGACTGTCCAGTTTAAGGATGAGCTGTTGGGGGATGATGGTGTTGAATGCCGAGCTGAAGTCGATGAACAGCATTCTAACATAAGAGTCCTTCGTGTCCAGATGTGTGAGAGCTGTGTGGAGGGCAGAGGAGATGGCATCGTCGGTTGAGCGATTAGGTCGGTATGCAAATTGGAAGGGATCCAGGGAGGCAGGGAGGACAGATGTGATGCTTTTCATGACTAGCCGTTCAAAGCACTTCATCAGGATGGGGGTGAGTGCTACTGGGCGATAGTCATTGAGGCATGCGGGCGTTGCCTTCTTTGGGACAGGGATGATGGTGGTGGCTTTGAAACAGGTGGGGACGATGGCCTGGCTCAGTGAGATGTTAAAGATGTCCGTGAAGACCGCTGCGAGTTCCCCTGCACAGTCCTTCAGCACACGACCAGGTATGTTGTCAGGACCAGAGGCCTTCCGGGCGTTAATCTTGATGAATGATCGCCTTACGCGGCCGTGGTGTAGTGGTAATGGCAGTCGTCTCCCGATCGGAAAGTTGGCGGTTCGACTCCCGGGACCCGCACCATGTGTCGTTGTGTCCTTGGGCAAGACACTTAACCCTGAGTTGCTCCCGGTAGGACTGGAAAGCACCTTGCATGGTAGTCTGCCGCCACCGGTTTATGAATGTGTGTAGCATTCAATATATGTGTAGCACTTTGAGATTTTCAGTAATGAAAAGTGCGTTATAAATTGAATTAATTATTATTATTATTATTACGCTGTCTGAGGACACCGCCAGCACCTGAACATCAGGAGAGGGGGGGAGTTTATGTGCAGGTGTGCTGTTACTTGCCTCAAACTGAGCAAAGAACTCAATTCAGTTCATTCAGCGTAGAGGTTGAGCTGTCACAGGTCTGGGGGGATGGTTTGTAGTTTGTGATGGTCTGTATTCCATGCCACAGACTGTGTGTATCCTTGCTGTCCTTGAAACGGTGAGCTATTTTCCTGGAATACTGCTTCTTGGCCTTTCTGATGCCCCGGGCCAGGTTCTTTCTGGCTGCCCTCAGGCCCACCTGATCTCCCGCTTTGAAGGCAGCATTCCTGGCTTTCAGGAGTCTGTAAACCTCAGCTGTCAGCCATGGCTTCTGATTAGCCCGAACAGTGATGGTTTTGAGGTTGGTTACATCATCAATGCACTTGGTGATGTATGAACATACAGTGTCTGAGTACTCCTGGAGACATGTGTTGTTGTTTGTGGTAGCAGCTTCTTTGAACATACCCCAATCTGTGGTGTCAAAACAGTCCTGGAGTGCCTCTGAAGACCCCTCTGGCCACACTCGTATCTGCTTGCGGACTGGTTTTGTGACTTTCACCAGTGGCCTGTATGCTGGCTTTAGCATAACACAGATATGGTCAGAAGCACCAATGTGGGGGAGGGCTCTGTAGGCATTTTTCATGGTGGTGTAAACTTGGTCCAGTGTGTTGTTTCCTCTTGTTGCAAAGTTTATGTTTCTGTATGTTTTTGGAAATACACTCTTTAAATCTGCTTGGTTGAAATCACCAGCCGTGATGAGAAAAGCATCAGGATGGGCTGTTTGCTGCTCACTGATGTGCAGATATAGTTCATTCAGGGCCTCACCTCTAACTTTGCTGTTGGAGCTTGGAGGAATATATACAGCAACAATCATAACAGCTGTAAATTCCCTCGGTAAATAGAACGGTCTGCATTTAATAGTCATAAACTCCACTAAAGGTGAGCAATGTTTGTAGACCACAGAAGCATCCAGACAGCATGCGTTGCTGATGTAAACACACTGCCCCCCTCCGCGTGTCTTACCTCCCTCGAGGGTTCGGTCCGCTCTGTAGCATGTTAGCCTCTCGAGCTGTATAGCATGGTCTGGAACGTTGTTGTTAAGCCACGTTTCCGTGAATACAAACACACAACAGTCTCTCACAGTCTTTTGTGTCGTTCGTAGCAGGCGTATGTAATCCAATTTGTTGTCTAAGGAGCGCACGTTAGCCAAAACCATGGATGGAATAGCCTGCCTGTGTGGGCTAGCTGCTAGCCTAGCTCTGATACCTCCGCGTTTACCCCGCTTCTGTTTCCTGTCACGCCGCTTTTGGCGTTTCCACTGCAGGCGCGATGAAGGGAGGCTCGGTGCTGGCTTCCAGAGCAGGCCACAGGCACGTAGCTGCACCTCGAGTTCGCTGCTTATTTCCAGATGAGCGGTTTTTCTGACATCAAGTAGGAACTCACGGCTATACTTGCGTTCTTGAACACGTAGACAAGACGAAGACGTGCTGGCAAATTGCGGTATGCAGGACAAGACAGATGAAAGCACCGTGTTGCTGGGAAAGAGAGAAGCCGCAGCCTTTGCACGCGCCGCCATCTGCCTTAACACAAAAAAAATTCTCACACATTACCACACAACACAAAGATTTTAACACTGGACTCTGTGTCAACAAACGGGTTATTCACTAAACTCTCGGTCATGTGCTCATTCAGTTTGCACTACTTCTCATATTTGCACTACCGTATTTTCCGGATTATTGGTCGCACCGGAATATAGGTCGCAGTGTCCAATTATTGCCAAAAAATTGGAAAAATCCATAAATAGGTTGCACCGGAATATAGGTCGCACCTACGTCACCGCCGACGTAACGCGTCATCCACTGCTGACGCGCCGCGTGACCACTGAGTCAACCCGGCAATATGGACCGAGTGTTTAGCTCTGCTGCTAATGTCTGCCAGAAGCTAACAGAACCTAACACGAGACGAGTCCGCCTCTCAGAAAACACGAATAAAAAAAATTGAATTTTATGTCAAATGTTTTTTCCAGGACATAGTTAAGTACATTAGAGCCTTATAATTACTCTGTAAGCAGAAATAGATATACTTATACTATATACCTATTGGTTTCAAAGCAATTTATAACATAAAGAGAAGCTAACAGAAGCTAACACGAGACGAGTCCGCCTCTCAGAAAACACGAATAAAAAATCGAATTTTAAGTCAAATATTTTCTATAGACCATCGTTACGTACATTACTGTCTTATAATTTAAACTCTGTAAGCAGAAAAAATATACACCGAGTGGTTTTGAAGCTATTTCTAACATACCGGTAAACAGAACAACAGCCACAAGCTAAGAAAAAGCTAAGCTAAAAGATCGTTTTTATTTTAATTTTAATCTCAAACATCTAATAAAGCTACCGGTACTCACTTGTAAACGTCCACACTGTGATTCCATTCTGTAAGTTTCAGAAAAATCCGCTGAGTGGTTCTTGACTTATCTTGCAAAAAAAACCAGCTAAGAAACACAGAGCTAACAGCTACATCCAGGCCAGCACGCCGACAGTATCCGAGGACAGGAGCTTTTTTTTGGGACAAATGACCTGGAAACCATACGGTCTTCTTCTTCTTCTTGGGTCTGTGTACTCTGGTAGTGGTACTGCACAGCGCCACAGCGCCCCTAGTGGCCGAAAGTGGTACTGCACAATTTTTCTGCCAAAGTGAAACAGGCTGATATCTGAGTCAAAAATTGGTCTAAAAATATGGAAAAAAATCCATAAATAGGTCGCATCGGATTATAGGTCGCAGGCCTTGTAAAAAACCATAAAAAGGTGCGACCTATAATCCGAAAAATACGGTGATGTTTGTATTACATTACTGCCTATAGTCATACTACTGTTTACATTCACTGTTTACATTTATTACTACTGTTTACATTTACACTACTTTTATATCTACACTACTGCTAATACATATACAGTATTCTCTGACTAGCCTTATTTAAGGATGCCCAATGTGCCTTATGTAATAATAATAATAATAATAATCATTTTATTTAAAAGCGCCTTTCATGACACCCAAGGACACTTAACAAACCAACACAGTGAATACAGAGCAAACATTATCAGCGACAAATTGAAATATAAAATACATAAAGGATATAAAATGGAAGATAAAAATACATTTAGTAAAGTTAATGATAAGCTAGTCTAAAGAGATGTGTTTTCAGGGCAGTCTTGAACAGAGAAAGGGAGGTGGTGTTTCGAAGGTCGGGCGGTAGAGCGTTCCAGAGGTGAGGGGCAGAGCAGGTGAAGGCCCTGCTCCCCATGGTGGAGAGGCGGGCAGAGGGTACATGGAGTTGTAGTGAAGAGGAGGACCTGAGAGAGCGTGATGGGATGGAGATTTGTAGGAGGTCAGATAGATAAGGAGGGGCAAGGTTGTGGATAGCTTTGAACGTGAGGAGTAGAATTTTGAAGATGATGCGTGATTTAACCGGGAGCCAGTGGAGCTGCTGCAGGACAGGAGTGATGTGGTTATAGTAGGAGGTTTGAGTGATGACACGGGCAGCTGAGTTCTGGACCATCTGTAACTTGTGGAGAGATTTGTTGGGGAGGCCGTAGAGAAGGGAGTTGCAGTAGTCAATACGGGAAGTCACAAGACTGTGCACCAGGATGGCTGTGGAGCGGGGTGTGAGAGAAGGACGGAGACGGTTAATATTACGGAGGTGGAAATAGGCAGACCGAGTAATATTGTTGATGTGTGAAGTGAAGGAAAGAGTGGTGTCGAGGATGACACCGAGGCTCTTGACCTGAGGGGAGGGGGATAGCAGAGAGTTGTTAAGGGGGACGAGAAGATGTTCTGATTTTGAAATAGAGTTTTTGGTACCGACGAGAATGACTTCTGTTTTGTTGCTGTTTAGTTGAAGGAAATTGTTAGAAAACCAGTGATTAAGCTCAATGAGACAGTCGGTGAGGATGGAGGGCGGGTGGGTGGAGTTAGGTTTTGATGACAGGTAGAGCTGCGTGTCATCAGCATAACAGTGGAAATGGATGCCATGTTTGCGGAAGATGTGGCCTAGAGGAAGGAGGTAAATGATGAAGAGGAGGGGTCCGAGGACAGAGCCTTGGGGGACACCCGTGGAGACAGGGGAAGACTGGGAACGGAAGGATTTAAGCTGAATGAATTGAGTGCGGTCAGAGAGATAGGAGGTGAACCAGTCTAACGGGGTACCTGAGATGCCGATGGAGGTTAGTCTGTTGAGGAGGATAGAATGACAGATGGTGTCGAAGGCAGAACTTAGATCAAGAAGAATGAGGATGGACAGAAGACCAGAGTCAGCAGCAAGAAGAAGGTCGTTAGTAATTTTTACTAGAGCTGTTTCGGTGCTATGGTGGGGGCGAAATCCAGATTGAAACTCTTCATAAATGTTGTTGTTGGACAGGTGAGAGTGAAGTTGACTAGCAACAGTTTTTTCAAGGATCTTGGAGATGAAGGGCAGATTGGAGATCGGACGAAGATTACTGAAGTTGGTGAAGTCAAGACCTGGTTTCTTGATGATGGGGGTGATGGCAGCAGATTTGAAGGCTGTGGGAACAATGCCAGAGGTTAGGGAGGAGTGGATGATATTAGTGATGATAGGGAGCAGAGACGGGAGACAGGATTTAACAAGAACTGTGGGGAATGGGTCAAGTTGACAGGATGAGGACTTGGACTTGCTGATAATGTCAGCAATGTCATCAGCAGAGGGGAGGGAGAAGACAGAGAAAGGGAGGGAGGGAGGGGGGAGTTCAACAAGGATGCTGGGGGCAGTATTTGGTCCAAGGTGTTTATGAATTGAAATAATCTTTTCATTGAAATATGACATAATGGAGTTGCAAAATTCTGTGGAAACCATGTGAGAGGGCAGGGAGTTAGGAGATGAGACAGAACGGTGGAGGAGAGAGAACAATGTTTTTGAATTACCAACATTAGAACTGATGATGTCAGAGAAGTAGCTGGATTTGGCTTGAGAAATACTGTTCTTGTAATGGACGAGGTGGTTTGCATAAAGTTCCTTGTGAATTGTGAGACCGGATTTTTTATAAAGACGCTCTAGCCGCCGACCTTTTGTTTTCAGGGAGCGGAGTGCTGGAGTGAACCAGGGTGCAGAGTTGGAGAAGGAAACAGTCCGGGTTTTCAGGGGAGCAACAGAGTTAAGGATGTTGGTTAGGCTGGTGTTGTATAATGTGACAAGATCATCTGGGTTGGAGGAGCTGAAGGTGGAGAGGGTATCATTAATATGAGATAAGAGAGTGTCATGGTTGATATTCTTGATATTACGGAAGGAAAGAGTGCGTTGAGGTTTATCTGAGGAAAATTTAAGATTAACAGTGAATGAAATCATCAGGTGATCAGTAAATGGGAGTTCATCAGAAGAACAGTTAAGAGGAGAAAGTCCAGAGCAGCAGAGTAAGTCCAGTGAGTGACCCATCTTGTGTGTTGGAAAGTTGATGAATTGTTGAAAGCCACAGCTGTCCAGGCAAGATGTGAAGTCTCTGGTGAGGGGGTTGTTCAAATCATCAAAATGAACGTTGAAATCACCCAGCAGGATAACATTGGGTGAAAGAGCTGTTAAATGGGCCATTAGTCCAGCAAAGTCATTCATCTAGAACCAGACCAAACCATTCATTTATGTGCCTTACTGCATATGCCACTTTGCCTCTATACCAACATCAACTACCTCATACATATACTGTGTACATTAACTCATATGTTGCTTTGTCACTCTTTGCAAATGTCAATGCTAGAACCTTCAGTTTATTTTATAGATATACTTTTTATACTTTTTATACTACTATGCAAAAACTCAGGACAGTATTACACTTTTATTATTTCATTTTATGCTTATGTTCATTAAATGTTTAGTGTTTTAGTGTTGGTGTAAATTTTCATACTTTTATACTACTATGCAAAAACTCAGGACAGTGTTACACTTTTACTATTTTATGCTTATGTTTATTAAATGTTTTAGTGTTTTAGTGTTTAAATGGTTACTGTTGCACCGAGGGACTGAGAGAAATGCAATTTCAATCCTGTGTATGTCCTGTACATATTGCAGTTCTGACAATAAAGTTGACTTTGACTTTGACTTGACTTGACTTTAAAGAATGACGCATATTGTAAAAGTATTAGTAAAATAATTCAAGATGTTACAAATGACACAAGTTTAGTGACAGCAATACAAAAATGGGAATTCTTCAAATTTACTGTTAGAAAATGTTCTAACTCCTTCAGTAAAAAATTACAAAAAGAGAGACAAATCGAAGAAATTAAACTAACCAAGGAACTAATCTTTTATTATCATAAATCTGACTGGAGTGAGGAAGACAAAATTAATATAAATAAGTTGCAATGTAAACTAGATGAATATTATCAAAATAAAGCTTGTGGAGCATACATACGGTCAAGAGCAAGGTGGCTGGAAGAGGGTGAGAAAAATACTTCATATTTTTTTAATTTGGAAAAACAAAGACAGATGAAAAATACAATTAATACAGTAGTCTCATAATTAACGGTGAGGAAGTTACAGAAACAAAACAAATATCCAGAGAAGTTCATGACTTTTACAGTCATCTGTTTACATCCTCATATTCAAAACAAGACTCAGAATCCTTTTTTATAAAAATTAAAAATGTTATACCTAACATTGATGAAACATTTAGGTCCACTTGTGAAAAAGATATTCAAATGGAAAAGTTTGACTGTGTTATTAAAAAAGTAGCATCAGATAAAGCTCCTGGCTCAGATGGTATTACCGCAAATTTTTACAAATAATTTTGGAAGGACATAAAAATACTGTTGTTTCAAGTAGTTATGAAATGTATTCATAAAAAAGAATTAATGACAACAATGAAACAAGGTGTCATCATATTGATACCCAAACCAGGAAAAGATAAAAGAAACTTGAATAATTTAAGACCCATCACACTTCTCAACACAGATTATAAAATATTTACTACAGTTCTTGCAGCTCGATTAAAAGAAGGTTTATCTAATATAATTAGCTCGACTCAGTCTGGTTTTCTCAAAGGTAGATCAATTAATAACAATATTCGTCTGGTTCTAGATTTAATTGAATATGCCCATTTAATTCCTGATGACGGTATGATCTTATTTCTGGATTTTCAGAAAGCCTTTGATTCGGTGGAACATCCTTTCATTTTTGAAACATTCAAACATTTTGGCTTTGGTGAGAAGTTTTTAAACATAATCAAAATGCTGCATACAGATGTTAACAGCTGTGTTTCCTTAGCAGAAGGAACAAGTCCCAGATTCACAATAAAAAGAGGGATTAGACAAGGATGCAGTGTTTCACCTCTCCTGTTTATCACCGTTACGGAGCTCTTGGCTGTCTCTATAAGAAACTCCAGTCTTCTTGGTTTACAAATTATGAATCAAAATATTATCATAAGTCAGCTAGCAGACGATACGACTCTATTTCTAAAAAATAAAGATCAGATTCCACTGGCTATCCAAACAGTAGAAGCATTCTCTAAAGCATCAGGACTAAAGTTAAATTTGGAAAAATGTGAATTAATGAGTATTCATGATTGTTCTCAATCATCTTTTCACAACATACCGGTCAAACTGGAGGTTCGATACCTGGGCATTTGGGTCACAAAAACTGCAAGCAATTGTGTCAAACTGAATGTTGATAATAATATTACTAAATGCAAATTGATATTAAATAACTGGTTGCAGAGAGACTTAACTCTTTCTGGTAGGACACTATTAACCAAAATGGAGACTTTATCAAGGCTGGTTTATCCTGCATCCTCCATAGCCATACCTCCAAAAATTATTAAGGAAATTAATAAATTAAACTTTAACTTTATTTGGAGAAATAAACATCATTATATCAAAAAAGGAGATACAGTTAAAAATTATGAAGATGGTGGAATTAAAGCAATAGATTTTGAAATTATGAATGGCGTATTAAAACTTAAATGGCTTCAATCATTTCTGAAAAATGCTCATGAGGTTTGGTTTGCCGTCCCCACTTTGGTTTTTAGTAAAGTTGGAGGTATTGACTTCCTGTTGAGATGTGACTTTGACATTCCTAAATTACCTGTTAAATTATCTGCTTTTCACCAACAGGTGTTATTAAACTGGAAAATAGCTTACAAACATAATTTCAGTCCTCATAATGTTCCATTTTGGAACAACAGAGTTGTTCTACATAGAAGGAAGTCTGTGTTCATGGAAACATGGATGGAGAAGCAAATATGGTCACTCACTCATCTAATGGATGAAAAGGGAAATCTATATGAATATGAAGAATTCACAAAAAAATATAACCTAATCTGCACCAAAAAAGACTATGATAAAATAATAAAAAATATACCAATTGCATTTGTTCAGTTAATTAAAAATAATTA
>JBBPBX010010092.1:31080-58608 GCA_038048925.1 Garcialebias charrua | reverse complement strand
TTATTACACAAGCGCTCCTGTCTTGTCTGAGGGCTGTTTAGAGGTGTCATAAGCCATGGGGCTAATGCATAGCCTCGATCACCTGTGGAAAATAGTGAGTTATAGGTAAATGATCAGAGAATAATTCCAAATCCTCAATTACAAATTAAAAAGTTACCAACAAGCCAGCCATCTCGCCCCGGCGCACCTGCCGTGAAGGGGGAGGAAGTCTGTAGCTCCAGTGTTTTGTGGGAAAGATTAATAACTGCCGAAGGAATCATTTCCTCATACACTGGAGCTGCAGTCTTCCTCCTTCTTCATGGCAGGAGCGCACAAAACACGGTCCCGTCAGAACCGCTGTCAGAACCGCTGTCAGCACCGTTGTCAGAACCACTGTCAGAACCACTGTCAGAACCACTGTCAGCACCGCTGTCAGAACCACTGTCAGCACCGCTGTCAGAACCACTGTCAGAACCACTGTCAGCACCGCTGTCAGAACCACTGTCAGAACCACTGTCAGAACCACTATCAGAACCACTGTCAGCACCGCTGTCAGAACTGCTGTCAGAACCACTATCAGAACCACTGTCAGCACCGCTGTCAGAACTGCTGTCAGAACCACTGTCAGAACCACTGTCAGCACCGCTGTCAGAACCACTGTCAGAACCACTGTCAGAACCGCTGTCAGAACCACTGTCAGAACCACTGTCAGAACCACTGTCAGAACCACTGTCAGAACACCGCTGTCAGAACCGCTGTCAGAACCACTGTCAGAACCACTGTCAGAACCACTGTCAGAACCACTGTCAGAACCACTGTCAGAACCACTGTCAGAACCACTGTCAGAACCACTGTCAGAACCACTGTCAGAACCACTGTCAGAACCGCTGTCAGAACCACTGTCAGAACCGCTGTCAGAACCACTGTCAGAACCACTGTCAGAACCACTGTCAGAACCACTGTCAGAACCGCTGTCAGAACCACTGTCAGAACCACTGTCAGAACCGCTGTCAGAACCACTGTCAGAACCACTGTCAGAACCGCTGTCAGCACCGCTGTCAGAACCACTGTCAGCACCGCTGTCAGAACCACTGTCAGAACCACTGTCAGAACCACTATCAGAACCACTGTCAGCACCGCTGTCAGAACTGCTGTCAGAACCACTGTCAGAACCACTGTCAGCACCGCTGTCAGAACCGCTGTCAGAACCACTATCAGAACCACTGTCAGCACCGCTGTCAGAACTGCTGTCAGAACCACTGTCAGAACCACTGTCAGCACCGCTGTCAGAACCGCTGTCAGAACCACTGTCAGAACCACTGTCAGAACCGCTGTCAGAACCACTGTCAGAACCACTGTCAGCACCGCTGTCAGAACTGTCAGAACCACTGTCAGAACCACTGTCAGAACCACTGTCAGAACCACTGTCAGAACCGCTGTCAGAACCGCTGTCAGAACCACTGTCAGAACCACTGTCAGCACCACTGTCAGAACCACTGTCAGAACCACTGTCAGAACCGCTGTCAGAACCGCTGTCAGAACCACTGTCAGCACCGCTGTCAGAACCACTGTCAGAACCACTGTCAGAACCACTGTCAGAACCACTGTCAGAACCACTGTCAGAACCGCTGTCAGAACCGCTGTCAGAACCACTGTCAGAACCGCTGTCAGAACCGCTGTCAGAACCGCTGTCAGAACCGCTGTCAGAACCACTGTCAGAACCACTGTCAGAACCGCTGTCAGAACCGCTGTCAGAACCGCTGTCAGAACCGCTGTCAGAACCGCTGTCAGAACCGCTGTCAGAACCACTGTCAGAACCACTGTCAGAACCACTGTCAGAACCGCTGTCAGAACCGCTGTCAGAACCACTGTCAGAACCACTGTCAGAACCGCTGTCAGAACTGTCAGAACCGCTGTCAGAACCACTGTCAGAACCGCTGTCAGAACCACTGTCAGAACCACTGTCAGAACCGCTGTCAGCACCGCTGTCAGAACCACTGTCAGAACCGCTGTCAGAACCACTATCAGAACCACTGTCAGCACCGCTGTCAGAACCACTGTCAGAACCACTGTCAGAACCACTGTCAGAACCACTGTCAGAACCGCTGTCAGAACTGCTGTCAGAACCACTGTCAGAACCACTGTCAGCACCGCTGTCAGAACCGCTGTCAGAACCACTATCAGAACCACTGTCAGCACCGCTGTCAGAACGCTGTCAGAACCACTGTCAGAACCACTGTCAGCACCGCTGTCAGAACCGCTGACTGTCAGAACCACTGTCAGAACCACTGTCAGCACCGCTGTCAGAACCACTGTCAGAACCACTGTCAGAACCGCTGTCAGAACCACTGTCAGAACCACTGTCAGAACCGCTGTCAGAACCACTATCAGAACCACTGTCAGCACCGCTGTCAGAACTGCTGTCAGAACCACTGTCAGAACCACTGTCAGAACCACTGTCAGAACCGCTGTCAGAACCGCTGTCAGAACCACTGTCAGAACCACTGTCAGAACCACTGTCAGAACCACTGTCAGAACCACTGTCAGAACCACTGTCAGAACCACTGTCAGAACCGCTGTCAGAACCGCTGTCAGAACCGCTGTCAGAACCACTGTCAGAACCACTGTCAGAACCGCTGTCAGAACCGCTGTCAGAACCGCTGTCAGAACCGCTGTCAGAACCGCTGTCAGAACCGCTGTCAGAACCGCTGTCAGAACCACTGTCAGAACGCTGTCAGCACCGCTGTCAGAACCACTGTCAGACCGCTGTCAGAACCGCTGTCAGAACCGCTGTCAGAACCGCTGTCAGAACCGCTGTCAGAACCACTGTCAGAACCACTGTCAGAACCACTGTCAGAACCACTGTCAGAACCACTATCAGAACCACTGTCAGCACCGCTGTCAGAACTGCTGTCAGAACCACTGTCAGAACCACTGTCAGAACCACTGTCAGAACCACTGTCAGAACCGCTGTCAGAACCACTGTCAGAACCACTGTCAGAACCACTGTCAGAACCACTGTCAGAACCACTGTCAGAACCACTGTCAGAACCACTGTCAGAACCGCTGTCAGAACCACTGTCAGAACCACTGTCAGAACCACTGTCAGAACCACTGTCAGAACCACTGTCAGAACCGCTGTCAGAACCACTGTCAGAACCACTGTCAGAACCACTGTCAGAACCACTGTCAGAACCACTGTCAGAACCGCTGTCAGAACCGCTGTCAGAACCACTGTCAGAACCGCTGTCAGAACCGCTGTCAGAACCGCTGTCAGAACCGCTGTCAGAACCACTGTCAGAACCACTGTCAGCACCGCTGTCAGAACCGCTGTCAGAACCACTATCAGAACCACTGTCAGCACCGCTGTCAGAACTGCTGTCAGAACCACTGTCAGAACCACTGTCAGCACCGCTGTCAGAACCGCTGTCAGAACCACTGTCAGAACCACTGTCAGAACCGCTGTCAGAACCACTGTCAGAACCACTGTCAGCACCGCTGTCAGAACCGCTGTCAGAACCACTGTCAGAACCACTGTCAGAACCACTGTCAGAACCACTGTCAGCACCGCTGTCAGAACCGCTGTCAGAACCACTGTCAGAACCACTGTCAGAACCACTGTCAGAACCACTGTCAGAACCACTGTCAGAACCGCTGTCAGAACCGCTGTCAGAACCACTGTCAGCACCGCTGTCAGAACCACTGTCAGAACCACTGTCAGAACCACTGTCAGAACCACTGTCAGAACCACTGTCAGAACCGCTGTCAGAACCGCTGTCAGAACCACTGTCAGAACCGCTGTCAGAACCGCTGTCAGAACCGCTGTCAGAACCACTGTCAGAACCACTGTCAGAACCACTGTCAGAACCGCTGTCAGAACCGCTGTCAGAACCACTGTCAGAACCGCTGTCAGAACCACTGTCAGAACCGCTGTCAGAACCACTGTCAGAACCACTGTCAGAACCGCTGTCAGAACCGCTGTCAGAACCGCTGTCAGAACCACTGTCAGAACCACTGTCAGAACCGCTGTCAGAACCACTGTCAGAACCGCTGTCAGAACCACTGTCAGAACCGCTGTCAGAACCACTGTCAGAACCACTGTCAGAACCGCTGTCAGCACCGCTGTCAGAACCACTGTCAGCACCGCTGTCAGAACCACTATCAGAACCACTGTCAGCACCGCTGTCAGAACCACTGTCAGAACCACTGTCAGAACCACTATCAGAACCACTGTCAGCACCGCTGTCAGAACTGCTGTCAGAACCACTGTCAGAACCACTGTCAGCACCGCTGTCAGAACCGCTGTCAGAACCACTATCAGAACCACTGTCAGCACCGCTGTCAGAACTGCTGTCAGAACCACTGTCAGAACCACTGTCAGCACCGCTGTCAGAACCGCTGTCAGACTGTCAGAACCACTGTCAGAACCACTGTCAGCACCGCTGTCAGAACCACTGTCAGAACCACTGTCAGAACCGCTGTCAGAACCACTGTCAGAACCACTGTCAGAACCGCTGTCAGAACCACTGTCAGAACCACTGTCAGCACCGCTGTCAGAACCGCTGTCAGAACCACTGTCAGAACCACTGTCAGAACCACTGTCAGCACCGCTGTCAGAACCGCTGTCAGAACCACTGTCAGAACCACTGTCAGAACCGCTGTCAGAACCACTGTCAGAACCACTGTCAGAACCACTGTCAGAACCACTGTCAGAACCGCTGTCAGAACCACTGTCAGAACCACTGTCAGAACCACTGTCAGAACCACTGTCAGAACCACTGTCAGAACCACTGTCAGAACCACTGTCAGAACCACTGTCAGAACCGCTGTCAGAACCACTGTCAGAACCACTGTCAGAACCACTGTCAGAACCACTGTCAGAACCACTGTCAGAACCACTGTCAGAACCGCTGTCAGAACCACTGTCAGAACCACTGTCAGAACCACTGTCAGAACCACTGTCAGAACCACTGTCAGAACCACTGTCAGAACCACTGTCAGAACCACTGTCAGAACCGCTGTCAGAACCGCTGTCAGAACCACTGTCAGAACCACTGTCAGAACCACTGTCAGAACCGCTGTCAGAACCGCTGTCAGAACCACTGTCAGAACCACTGTCAGAACCACTGTCAGAACCACTGTCAGAACCACTGTCAGAACCACTGTCAGAACCACTGTCAGAACCGCTGTCAGAACCGCTGTCAGAACCGCTGTCAGAACCACTGTCAGAACCACTGTCAGAACCGCTGTCAGAACCGCTGTCAGAACCACTGTCAGAACCGCTGTCAGAACCGCTGTCAGAACCACTGTCAGAACCACTGTCAGAACCGCTGTCAGAACCACTGTCAGCACCGCTGTCAGAACCGCTGTCAGAACCGCTGTCAGAACCGCTGTCAGCACCGCTGTCAGAACCGCTGTCAGAACCACTGTCAGAACCACTGTCAGAACCACTGTCAGAACCACTGTCAGAACCACTGTCAGAACCACTGTCAGCACCGCTGTCAGAACTGCTGTCAGAACCACTGTCAGAACCACTGTCAGAACCACTGTCAGAACCACTGTCAGCACCGCTGTCAGAACCACTGTCAGAACCACTGTCAGAACCACTGTCAGAACCACTGTCAGAACCACTGTCAGAACCACTGTCAGAACCACTGTCAGCAACCGCTGTCAGAACCGCTGTCAGAACCACTGTCAGAACCACTGTCAGAACCACTGTCAGAACCACTGTCAGAACCGCTGTCAGAACCACTGTCAGAACCACTGTCAGAACCACTGTCAGAACCACTGTCAGAACCACTGTAACCGCTGTCAGAACCGCTGTCAGAACCGCTGTCAGAACCGCTGTCAGAACCGCTGTCAGAACCGCTGTCAGAACCACTGTCAGAACCACTGTCAGAACCACTGTCAGAACCGCTGTCAGAACCACTGTCAGAACCACTGTCAGAACCGCTGTCAGAACCACTGTCAGAACCACTGTCAGAACCACTGTCAGAACCACTGTCAGAACCACTGTCAGAACCACTGTCAGAACCACTGTCAGAACCGCTGTCAGAACCGCTGTCAGAACCACTGTCAGAACCACTGTCAGAACCACTGTCAGCACCGCTGTTAGAACCGGTGTCAGAACCGCTGTCAGAACCGCTGTCAGCACGCTGTCAGAACCGCTGTCAGAACCACTGTCAGAACCACTGTCAGAACCGTTGTCAGAACCGCTGTCAGAACCACTGTCAGAACCACTGTCAGAACCACTGTCAGCACCGCTGTCAGAACCACTGTCAGAACCACTGTCAGAACCGCTGTCAGAACCGCTGTCAGAACCACTGTCAGAACCACTGTCAGAACCGCTGTCAGAACCACTGTCAGAACCGCTGTCAGAACCACTGTCAGAACCACTGTCAGAACCGCTGTCAGAACCACTGTCAGAACCGCTGTCAGAACCACTGTCAGAACCGCTGTCAGAACCACTGTCAGAACCGCTGTCAGAACCACTGTCAGAACCACTGTCAGAACCGCTGTCAGAACCACTGTCAGAACCACTGTCAGAACCACTGTCAGAACCGCTGTCAGAACCACTGTCAGAACCGCTGTCAGAACCACTGTCAGAACCACTGTCAGAACCGCTGTCAGAACCACTGTCAGAACCACTGTCAGAACCACTGTCAGAACCGCTGTCAGAACCACTGTCAGAACCACTGTCAGAACCGCTGTCAGAACCACTGTCAGAACCGCTGTCAGAACCACTGTCAGAACCACTGTCAGAACCGCTGTCAGAACCACTGTCAGAACCGCTGTCAGAACCACTGTCAGAACCGCTGTCAGAACCACTGTCAGAACCGCTGTCAGAACCACTGTCAGAACCACTGTCAGAACCACTGTCAGCACCGCTGTCAGAACCGCTGTCAGAACCACTGTCAGAACCACTGTTAGCACCGCTGTCAGAACCGTTGTCAGAACCGCTGCCAGAACCGCTGTCAGAACCACTATCAGAACCAGTGGTGGGCAACGCTAATCCAAAAATTAGTTCCGCTATTTCTAAAGCACTAATTAATTTATTTAGGTCCGCAATTTCAAAAGCACTAATGTCTTATGAAAATTAGGGGAAGCTAATTCTAATCCGCTAATTAAATTCAACAATTGGTAGCAGCAAGTTATGCAATATTTGCACTACACTGCCAACTAGCGGTGCATGAACTGTTATACAGTAAGTTGTTTGAGTTTCAGAGTATTTAGTTTGGTTCTCTTCAACAGGTTTGACAAGGACAAAATGTACCCATTCCAAAGTCTGTTAGCTAAACTGCTGACATATTTGGCTGTTTTTTTTTCTTCTTTTGTTACTTTTAGTACCACTAGATCGCATGTGTCAAACTCAAGGCCCGTGGGCCAAATCCGGCCTACCATAACCGTTTCTGTGGCTCTCTACACCCTAGAACTTCAAGATAACAGTTGTAAGCATGTTGTTCTCAGGTGATGGGTCCCCATCCCTACACTCCCTGGTCTCTCTGTTAATTGTCTTGCTTATCTCCTCCATTTTGTTGTCCAGGTGTTTGTGATTGTCATGCTGTGTGTTCATGTACCTGTATATAAAGTCAGGGATTTTTTAATTGATAAAGCTCTGTATATGTTGTATAACACAATCATTGTTCCACATTTAATCTATTGTATTGAGGTTTGGGGAAAAGCGTGCAAAACAATTACAAAGCCTGTTTTTATTTTACAAAAGAGAGCTGTAAGAGTAATCACCAGAAAACATTTCAGTCACCCATCAAACACCTTGTTTCTTCAGCTAAATTTATTGAAATTCCAGGAATTGGTAGAATATAGTATTTTATCAGTTATGTATAGGGCTCATAATAACACATTACCTTTAAATATCCAAAGAAATTTAGACAAAGTTATTACAATCTTAAAGGGACAGATATTCATCAAACCACAATTCAGAACCAGCTTAAAGGGACGGTCTACCTCAATTCAGGGAGTTGGATTGTGGAATGTTCTGGAGAGTGATGTTAAAAATGCAAAATCAATTCATTCATTCATTCATTCAACCTTTATTTATACAGGCTAGCCTCGTTGAGTCACGGGGACTCATTTACAAGAGGGACCTGTCTCACTCACACCAAACAACCATCCACTCTCACACTCACACCTAGGGTCAATTTAGAGTCACCAATCAGCCTAACAAGCATGTTTTTTGGTCTGTGGGAGGAAACCGGAGTACCCGGAGGAAACCCACGCATGCACGGGGAGAACATGCAAACTCCACCCAGAAAGGCCCCGGACCGGGATTTGAACCGGCAACCTTCTCGCTGAGAGGCAGCAGCTCTACCAGTTGTGCCACCGTGCTGCCCAATGTATACATTTAAGAAAAAGGTCGAAAAGGACTTGCTCAAAAACTATATATGATGTAGCTTAGTGTGTTTGTGTACAGTATTACAGTTAGATAAATTAGTAGATTTATTCATTTTGTGATGTAGTTTGAAGGTTATCATTGGTTGAACAAACTGTGAAATAAATAAGGGGCAGATATAATAAGATTTCATCTTCTTTCTGCTCCTTTCATTTTATCCTACTTGTATTCTTCTATCTGATGAAACTGTTTTGTATTGTTCTTTTAAAATGAATGAATAAACATCAAATCAAATCAACGGCCCAGTCAGAGTCCAGAACCTGAACCTGAAACCTTCAGAGAGCTGAGCAGAAACCTCAAAGAACTGAAGCAACAATGGAAAGTGGGTCAGAACTCCTCCAGAACCAGGAGAGAGACTGATGAAGTCCTGCAGACTGATGAAGTCAGAGAACCACAGAGGATTCTGCTGCTGAAGGAGGTTCTGTTGGGTCAGAGGCACAAGCTGAGGTTAAATTTTAATGATTTTAGAACTTGTTAAAGATCATCCATCCAGCTAACTGTCTATCCATCCATCCATTCAGCTAAAAGTCTATTCATCCTTGTATCTGATGAAACTGTTTTGTATTGTTCTTTTAAAATGAATGAATGAACATCAAATCAAAAATAAGTCTGTATCTCTGTGTTTATCATTGTCCTGGCACAGACCCGGCTGCAGAAACAATTCAATGGGGGGGGCATTCTATTTTTTCAAGGGGGCATATTTTTTTCAACATTTTATTTGCTTCAAGTTGAACAGCGGCTCTGTGACCACTCCTGGAACTCGACCATTCCTTTGTTAGGTCTAATGCTCCTTTTTTCAGGCAGACAACTTTTACTCAAATGTGTTTACTGCAGTTAAAATGACACATTGGTTTTACTTTGTGTTAAATAAAAACTCTCAAAGATATATTCATTCCTTATTATTCTTATTTTGCTTAATGACATTTAACTCTGCATGTCATCCCTGAAATTCTGACACACAGAATCACAAGTCCAAGTGTGAACTGTGTCACAGAGTAAACACAATAAAAACATGTATTATCTGCAGTATTGTTCATTAAAATGGCTCAACACTATTAATGTATTACAGAACATATACAGTAGGCACATTTGATATTGTAGGCCAATGCACTAGTTAATACTTTCAGCAAGTGATTTTACTTTAATACTTTAAGTATTTTTTAAAGCAAGTACTTATTTACTTTTACTTAAGTAAAAACATTAATATGGTACTTCTACTTTTACTAGAGTACATTTTGTCTGTTTATTTGTACTTTTACTTAAGTACAGTGTTTGAGTACTTTCTCCACCACAACACAGTATATCAAATAAACAAAATACTGTACATTTATTATCTGCACAGCCATAAGTTTATATTGGACTACTCATGTCACAGAAAGCACAGTGGTTCTTACCTTTAGAAGTTCTTTCTGGTCTTTTTATTTGCAACGCTTCTTGTTTTGTTGATACACGGACAATGGTGAGCGTGTGTTTCTGTTTGAAACAATTAGTTTGCACCCGCCCCCCTCGAACTGTAATTGGCTAGAATGTTGCCTCGGCTTCACTGATTGGTTGAATTGTATGACGGACAAACAAAGATAGGAAAAATAGAAAGATGTTCACTCGGAGATTAAAAACCAACAAACAAAAAACTTCCCGTCGTCCAGTCTGTCAGGGGGGGCACAGCTGACTCTGCGGGGGGGCAATGCACCTCAATGCCCGCCCATGCAGCCGGGCCTGTCCTGGCATTGTCTCCTCCTGTTGCCTCTGTCTCCTGAGTTCCTTGTGATTCCCTGAGTATGTAAGTTTGCTGCCTTGCGGACGCCATTTTGAAGAGTCCTAATGGTGAACTACTTTTTTAAATCCAGCAGATTTGACCATTTCGTGAAACTCTCAAGCTCAGAAAAACTTGTGCTATAACGTCAGCTATGAAATATATTTTTTCTCAGCAAAGAAATAATTGTTTTACCGTGTTTTGTTGTAAAATCCTGGCTTCTTTGGCTGTCGCGGACGCCATTTTGAAGAGTGCTAATGTGGCGAAATTCTATTTTTAAATACAGACGCGTCGCGTAGGCCCTGAGAAACATCCATAAGTTCACCCTCCATGTTAAAAAGTCTTCGTCTGACTCTTCAAAAACAAGCAATAAGGCTCCAGAGTAACACACTGGCTGCTAACTGCTATAGAGAGAGCACACACCAAGAGACTGAGGGGGACGCTTTTTTGTGACGGACCACATCCGGCGCTGCTCGTAAATACGTTATTTCGTTTTTACTGATAGATATTTAGTTATTAGCGGTACTGCATTTTAAATAAAAATAGCATAAATCCGCTTATGAATTATAAAACTTAGTCAATCCGCTGTAAAGCTAACAGATTATTTAGCTACGCTACAAGCGGATTAGCGCAACAGCGCTTCCTAGCGGTCGGAGGCCCACCACTGATCAGAACCATGTCAGAACCGCTGTCAGAACCGCTGTCAGAACCGCTGTCAGAACCGCTGTCAGAACCGCTGTCAGAACCGCTGTCAGAACCGCTGTCAGAACCACTGTCAGAACCACTGTCAGAACCACTGTCAGAACCACTGTCAGAACCGCTGTCAGAACCGCTGTCAGAACCACTGTCAGAACCGCTGTCAGAACCACTGTCAGAACCACTGTCAGAACCGCTGTCAGAACCGCTGTCAGAACCGCTGTCAGAACCGCTGTCAGAACCGCTGTCAGAACCGCTGTCAGAACCACTGTCAGAACCACTGTCAGAACCACTGTCAGAACCGCTGTCAGAACCGCTGTCAGAACCGCTGTCAGAACCACTGTCAGAACCACTGTCAGAACCGCTGTCAGAACCACTGTCAGAACCACTGTCAGAACCGCTGTCAGAACCACTGTCAGAACCGCTGTCAGAACCACTGTCAGAACCACTGTCAGAACCGCTGTCAGAACCACTGTCAGAACCGCTGTCAGAACCGCTGTCAGAACCGCTGTCAGAACCGCTGTCAGAACCACTGTCAGAACCACTGTCAGAACCGCTGTCAGAACCACTGTCAGAACCGCTGTCAGAACCGCTGTCAGAACCACTGTCAGAACCACTGTCAGAACCGCTGTCAGAACCACTGTCAGAACCACTGTCAGAACCGCTGTCAGAACCACTGTCAGAACCGCTGTCAGAACCACTGTCAGGCTGTCAGAACCACTGTCAGAACCACTG
Organism: Garcialebias charrua; assembly: GCA_038048925.1. Taxonomy (NCBI): domain Eukaryota; kingdom Metazoa; phylum Chordata; class Actinopteri; order Cyprinodontiformes; family Rivulidae; genus Garcialebias; species Garcialebias charrua. The sequence continues at coordinate 47,035 of JBBPBX010010092.1, read as the reverse complement.
TCAGAACCGCTGTCAGAACCACTGTCAGAACCACTGTCAGAACCGCTGTCAGAACCACTGTCAGAACCGCTGTCAGAACCGCTGTCAGAACCGCTGTCAGAACCGCAGAACCACTGTCAGAACCACTGTCAGAACCGCTGTCAGAACCACTGTCAGAACCACTGTCAGAACCGCTGTCAGAACCGCTGTCAGAACCGTTGTCAGAACCGCTGTCAGAACCGCTGTCAGAACCACTGTCAGAACCACTGTCAGAACCACTGTCAGAACCGCTGTCAGAACCGCTGTCAGAACCACTGTCAGAACCACTGTCAGAACCACTGTCAGAACCACTGTCAGAACCGCACACGGGCTGACAGGGTGTTAATTTGAGGAGGGCTTTGATGACCAAGGGGAGCGCACGACTCACCGAAGCCTGCGACACACCAGACAAATTAAACTTAAAATTATAATTCTATTTCAAACAGAATAACCTATTGTCAAGAATGATTATGGTGCGTGATTTTTTTAAAACCCAAAATATTTTCTAAATAACGAAAGTATAAAGTTATTAGTGAAGAAAATCCGTCTGGATGACAGCAGACTACTGCTCGTAAATTATACGACAGGTCTGGACCACTCGTAGATTTTGTTCGTATCTGAAAAAAATCTTAGGATACGAAAACATTGTTGAATGCCACAAATGATCCTAAATCACTCGTACGCACAGTTTAAGAACAAATCTGTGCGTACGAACGGTTCTTGCATGAGGCCCATTGTCTTCAAAATTCTACTCCTCACGTTCAAATCTATCCACAACCTTGCCCCTCCTTATCTATCTGACCTCCTACAAATCTCCATCCCATCACGCTCTCTCAGATCCTCCTCTTCGCTACATCTCCATGTACCCTCTGCCCGCCTCTCCACCATGGGGAGCAGGGCCTTCACCTGCTCTGCCCCTCACCTCTGGAACGCTCTACCGCCAGACCTTCGAAACACCACCTCCCTTTCTCTGTTCAAGACTGCTCTGAAAACACATCTCTTTAGACTAGCTTATCATTAACTTTACTAAATGTATTTTTATTATTTTGCATTTTATAATCTTTATGTATTTTATATTTCAATTTGTCGCTGATAATGTTTGATCTGTATTACACTGTATTGGTTTGTTAAGTGTCCTTGGGTGTCCTGAAAGGCGCTTTTAAATAAATTATTATTATTATTATTATTAAAACCAGACAGTGGTCTGCATTATTGTCTCGGATTTTAGATTATTTTCAAAACCCAAACTCTGTAATTGCAACTTGCATTGTTGCATATCAAGACATTAAGATTAAGTGTTCAGTGTATTCTGTTAAAAAAAGATTGCAGTATTGTTTCCCATTATTTAATTTGCCAGTACACTGTATCGTTTATCTCTCGTCGCTGTGACACGTCGAAACCATTTACAAATGAAGAAAAACCATTGTTCTTGAGTAGAAACATATAGAAACAGTTCAGATCCACTTGTGGTCTGTGCAGCAGTGGCTAATTTTCAAAGTAAAACTGACGGAGCAGACTTATTTGTTTCAGATGGTGGGTCTGTAGTTGATTTAAATATTACCATTAAAGCTGCAGTCTGCAGTTCTGTAGTGCAGTCTGTAAGTTGTCTAAAAATGTATTTTTAACATCTTCACTCTGTCACTATCTCCTGACAGACTGATGTTAGACAAAGTAATCTCTGAAAAAAACTATAGTCCCCTTGCTTCTCTAAAAGCATTTCTAAAAAGCCACAGTGACCCGCCGTTAACCAGCCAATAAAAACAGAGTTTTTAACCAGCCAATAAAAACAGAGCTTCTCACTTCTCACGCTCCTAACCCACGCCCCCGCCTGTCCCAGCCCGCAGCGGCCGCGCACGTTCTCGTTCAAAGGATTGCAAAGCGATGCAAAACTGTTTTGCCTGTATAAATAAAGGTTGAATGAATGAATGAATGTGACACAAATGTATTAAATTCCCCTTCCCTGATCTGGACTTTTCTTTTGTTTTTTTTGCCAAAAGTCAAGTGATCGCTTCCTCCTCCACTGATCCATGACAGAAACATTGAGGAAATGAATGAATTTGTCACGAGCGAATTAAACTCATGTCCAACGTGGCTGCGCGAGGCTCAGCAGATTTCATGGTGTTCTGGTGTGCTGGACCAGCGCTCCCTGTTTTTATTTTATTTTTTAGAATGTTTTATTAACATATAAACACAGAACTTCGCAGCGGCTGACAGGACATGCAGTGGAGGCGGAGCATTCGGAAGCAGAGCTGAATTTCACCGAGAGCAAGAGGGAGCAGAGCCATATATGGCTCTGAGGGGGAGGGACCAGAAACGTGTCTCTGTTCAAAATTTTCCTAAGTTCCAGCGTGTTCCAGAAATTACATATAGCACCTTTAAAGCTCAGAGTGGCTCTGACTAGTGTGACTAGAAACCTTCACATTAATGTGCACATGGTATAATCATTTTTGCATGTTGTGTAAATGTATTTTATATTCTTTTGTATTTTATAGTCTTTATTTATTTTATATTTCAATTTGTTTTCTTGCTGTAAAGTGTCCTTGGGTCCTGAAAGGCGCTTAAAAAAAAGATTATTATTATATTATCTATAGGCCCCAAAAATGGCTTTAGCCCAAGGGGCCAAAAGTTAACTTTAATCAAATCTGTAACAGCTGAAACACCTTGCTTCACAAGGTTAGAGATTAAGTCCTTTTCATGGAGAATTATAATCCTTTTCGGGGAGACAAATACTACATAAACGCAGCTACTTCCAATAAACTTTTCTGTCCATCTTTTTTCTTTTTTTCTTTTTTAGGATTGTGTAGTAAAAGACATGGATATCATATAGTAAAAGAAACTTGATGGTGCATTCCTTGTCTGCTCGAAGGTCGGAAATTCTGGCTTCATGTGTGGAACGCACTGCTTTGGGCTCGGGGGAGAGATTTCTTGCTACTGTCTCTTTAAATTTCTGCTCTTCGTGTAACGGTTGACGTGTCCCTCCTTTCCCCCCCGGCTCTTCAGTCAGTCAGTCAGATTCACTCCGATCAGATTTTCACTGTAAAACAAGCAGATTGTCGGGACACCATGGGCAGTGAGTATTCCCCATCTGTACAAACCTGGTACATGAAGTCTCTGGGAAAAGGAGGAACTTGTTGTTTAGTCTGTTTTTGTGAACTTAGTTAGCTTACTGTTTCACAGCGCTGACTTTATAGCTAGCTTACGATGCTAACTAGCTTGTTGTTGCTATTTCGTGTAATGAATTATTTCTGACCAGAAGTAGTTCGTGAAATAAACGTGTGTTGTAGCATATGTTTTTACGCACTGAATTTATTTGGCTTATCTCCGTTTTAGAGGCACTTCTGTAGACCGAGTTAGCTGAAGCCCGTGTGAGCTAACTTGTTAGCCACTCATTCAAAGACATAGTGATGACGACGCATAAGCCTGCGGGGTGTTCTGTTGGTTCTGCTGTTTGTAAATGTGCCGAATACTACGACAAATATGTGACAAGCAGTACCTGAAAAACTAAAAAAAAAACCATGACATGTATTCAGAGATAGTATTTATTTTGTATTAAAACTGTATTATCTGATTTGAATCCGCCCCCTGTGTGTGCCACGTCCCGTTCATCAGTGATGGTTATTTTTTGCTTTATTTATAGTAAAACGAATGTTTTTGCCTTCTGTTTGCTTTTTACAGTCAAATTCTTGGAGGTGATAAAGCCATTCTGTGCAGTGCTGCCAGAGATCCAAAAACCAGAGAGAAAGGTGTGATTTTTGTGTTACTGTTTTAATTTTGATTTCATTTACACACTTTTGTATGGGTCTATTGGTTTATTTATTGTTGTAAAGCCGTTTTAACTTATTCAAAATGATTAAATAAATGAAATGACATTATTATTATTATTATTATTATTAACATTTATGTTGATTTGCCTTTTGTCGCCTCTTATTTAACTTCTTTCTTTGACCAACAGATCCAGTTCAGAGAAAAGGTATTATGGACTGCAATTACTCTATTCATCTTTCTGGTGTGTTGCCAGGTGAGTGCCATCTATATTTACATTATTAGTTCTCTTAAAACCCACTCTAAATTACTACCGGTAACCTAAATGGCAATACTAATGTAATAATTCCAGTATTAAACACAATAGAAAGACCTGCTTCATTATAATAGTTTTGTTTGTTATTAAATATCCAACTACTTATTAGTATGTGGTTTTTGTTCATCCAGTATTAAATAGTTTGCATTTGATAAGACGATCCTGTTTGTTTAAAATAAAAAAGCACATCTTTGTTTCATATTAGTGTGTATGTATCCTCAAATGTTTGTGTCTGTGCGTACACCACTTCTGATATCTGCATTTAGTCAATTTTTTATATCCAAGTTGACTGTAGTTCCCCTACTGTACCTGAGCCAGGAAAACAATTTGTATTTGACTGCACTTTCTCCACCTTTAAGTGTATTTTATTATTCTGCTGTTCAGAAAATGAAACTTTGCTATAAATGTGCCTAAATTATCAGAAACATACCTGAGAAAATCAGTCCATTTTGACATGCTCTTAAAACGGGAAGTAATAGTTTCTATTTGAAAAGCTGTAGTTAGAGATTAATATGTTGTCTAAACCTAATTTATTATGACTTTACAAACCAACTTAATACTTTTGTCTACCTGCAGAGACATTAACACCATGCCTAATAAATATGTTGTCTAACACAAGAAAAAGTGATATTCATGTCAAATCATGAACTTCGAAGTATAAAAATGAGCTGAAAATTGTAAATAAGATTTTTGGAAAGAGTTATTTTTAACATTTACTTTATTAAATCAAATTAAGACTGAATTCTGCTCCTCTAGATTCCTCTTTTTGGCATCATGTCCTCAGACTCTGCAGATCCATTCTACTGGATGAGAGTCATTCTGGCCTCAAACAGAGGTAGGTGGCCAGCTTGTAATCAATTCAAGACAAAATGCAAGTGTTTGTTTTCAACAGGACTTAACAGGAGTACGTATGTCCCTCCAGGTACTCTGATGGAGCTGGGGATCTCACCTATTGTCACTTCAGGCTTGATCATGCAGCTGCTTGCAGGAGCCAAGCTCATTGAAGTAGGAGACACCCCAAAGGACAGAGCCCTTTTTAATGGAGCTCAGAAATGTAAGAAACTCAAATTGGCTTGTGCTTTTATAACATCTTCATAGTGTACAGTTTGTTTATGTAACATGTTTTTATGTTTTCAGTGTTTGGGATGATCATCACCATTGGCCAGTCTATCGTGTATGTGATGACCGGCATGTACGGAGACCCGTCAGAGATGGGTGCAGGGATCTGTCTGCTCATTATCATCCAGGTGAAAACACAGCTTATTCACATTATTGTGTATTTTAAAAGAATAACGGTACAATCACAATGTGTAATAGACTTTGAGTACAAGCTGTTAATGACATGGATACGACTAATACAGGTAGCTAATATTAGAATTGAATTCAATAATTGTAATTTTATGATTACGATTTGCTATAGTTTGAGTCAGTAAGAAGGTCACTGACAAATAAAATGTGCTTAAGTTAAATTATAATGCACTTTAAATCCCACACATGCTAAATCACTAAATGAAGGGTCCAAATGATTACATGAATTAAAAACCAAGATTCAAGTCAAGTCAACTTTTATTTGTAGAGCACATTTAAAACAGAAACACTAAAGATGTGGTGTCAATAGTGAAAATGTTTTCTTGTGTGGGACTCTTTTCTTCCTGACTGGTTTGTTTGTGTTGCTCTATAGCTGTTTGTGGCTGGAATGATCGTGTTGCTGCTGGATGAGTTGCTCCAAAAGGGCTATGGTCTCGGTTCTGGGATTTCACTGTTCATTGCCACCAACATTTGTGAGACCATTGTCTGGAAGGCCTTCAGTCCCACAACTGTGAACACTGGAAGAGGTAAGAGGGCCACAAACTACCGTAGTCTTTTAACGGTTTTTTAATATAATGGTTTGATTTGGAGAAAAAAAAACTACTTATTTGCTTTTCATCAGTCATCAGAAATGTTTGTTCCTTCTGTCTTTTAGGCACAGAATTTGAGGGAGCAATTATTGCTCTTTTCCACCTGATCGCCACAAGAACTGACAAAGTGCGTGCTCTAAGAGAGGCCTTCTACAGACAGAACCTGCCCAACCTCATGAACCTCATTGCCACTATTTTTGTTTTTGCTGTAGTGATATATTTTCAGGTGAGTTGTAGCACATTCGTTTGTGAAACTTTCAGGCTTAAAACAGGAATTGGTCACCTGAAACTTCATGTCTTCTTGCAGGGATTCAGGGTGGACCTGCCCATCAAATCAGCTCGCTACCGTGGCCAGTACAACACCTATCCTATCAAGCTGTTCTACACCTCCAACATTCCCATCATCCTTCAGTCTGCTTTGGTCTCCAACTTGTATGTCATCTCCCAGATGCTTTCCACACGCTTCAGTGGCAATTTCCTGGTTAATCTGCTTGGAACGTGGTCTGTAAGTGTGATAATTTACCTTTTTATGTAGATAAATAATTGACTTTTTAATTGTTATGGTTATTTTGAATAGTAGAAACAGAGGTTTAAATCTGATTTGTTCTATATAGGCCTGTCACGATGAACAATAAATCAATTAATTGCATGATAGATGAAAATTATCGACCTCATTTTCATTTATCGGCTTTATCGTTTCTTCGTGTCTCTTTCTGAAGACACTGGATGACAAATGGCTGACCCCTCCTTTTTTCTTCTCTTTAAAATCCATTTTAACCGTCAAAAATTGCGTGTTTGGATCGTTAAAAGCAGCTAAGCTGAGAGGCTAAGCAGGTCGACCTCAGGGGAAAAAAACCTCTGTCTTGTCGAAGCTCCAAAATTCACAGTTGAAACCCGTGACTTCATCTAAAAAGTTGTTTTTCTCTGCAAAAAGAAGCTGAGAACTTGTTTACTGATATTTTTTTTATTTTTTTATTAAAAGTTTTGTTTGAAAAATGCTAAAGAGCTCAAACCCAAGAACCGAAGAGAGACAGCCCATGTCATGTCAAGGGGGCTCCTGCCCATTTTGCTCAGAGACACGCTGCTCCCTTACTATCCATCCTTCGGTTCCAACAGTCTTCTTCATGCTTGGCTCGTGTGCCTTTTTCTCCAAAACATTGATTGAAGTCTCGGGCTCTTCTGCAAAAGATGTCGGTCCTTGCTGCTGTCTTATATACCGTACTGTAATAGGTTAGTTTTCAAAGCGACTTTGTACCATCTGGTGGTCAAAAAGGTACTACACGCAAAACAAATTATAAACGTTTCTTCTTAAATTTGACAACAATTACTAATTATTGTCAAATTTCAAACAGTATTATCGTTTATCGCAATAATTTCTGAGACAATTAATCGCCCAGCAAAATGTGTTATCGTGACAGGCCTTGTTCTGTAACCTGCGTTCAGTTAACTAACGGTGTTGAGAGGAAAGGGAGAAAACATATTTTGAAGGGTGAAATGGATTCTGTAGGCCATGGCTCCAGAAAGTGCTTCTTTTATATATTTTTGATCATGAAGCATTCTTTTTTCCTTTAATTAAAAAAATGTCTTTCTGATTGTAGGAAGCAACGTCTGGTGGCCCAGCCCGTGCCTATCCTGTCGGGGGTCTCTGCTACTACCTCTCTCCACCCGAGTCTTTTGGCTCTGTTCTAGAGGACCCGGTTCATGCACTCATCTACATATTCTTCATGCTCGGCTCGTGTGCCTTTTTCTCCAAAACATGGATTGAAGTCTCGGGCTCTTCTGCAAAAGATGTAGGTCCTTACTGCTGTCTTTCAGGAGGTGATGGGTTAAAGTTTTCAAAGCGACTTTGTGTCAGAACTGTGCTCTTCACTGTCACACAGGTGGCGAAGCAGCTGAAGGAGCAGCAGATGGTGATGAGGGGACACAGAGAGACTTCAATGGTTCATGAACTGAACAGGTAAGTTAAAACGTCTGAACTCTCAGAAGTGTGTTTCTGGTATTTATTTATATTAAAGAGTTTAAGAAATTTTAGCTAAATAAATCAGATGTTGGTACAATGTCACAGCTTTGATTAGATTTGCTTTATTGTTAGACTGCTCATCTCATCATAGCTTATCCTGAGGTGTCTGAATGTCTTTTGTAGGTACATTCCAACAGCTGCAGCCTTTGGCGGACTGTGTATCGGTGGTTTATCAGTGATGGCAGACTTCCTCGGGGCTATCGGTTCTGGTACCGGTATTCTGCTGGCTGTCACCATTATCTATCAGTACTTTGAAATTTTTGTCAAAGAACAGAGTGAAATGGGCAGCATGGGGGCCATGTTCTTCTAAAGAAGCCATGGTCGTTGGTTTTTTTTTTTCACCTTTTATCAAGCTCACCAACAGTTTTTTATTTTATTTTTTACAACAAGGAGAAGCTCTTGCACTATCATCGTTGCAGTTTAAAAGACATTTGAGGAACTTTTAGGAAACTCGGCTGAAATGTGATGCTGTGAGGTCGAGGAACATGTTAACGTCACTACATTTCCTCACGTCTCTCAAAGTCCATAGTGACGCAGAGACCACCGTTTCAGTTGGACTTCATCTACTTTTTTTGTTTGTTTGTTTGTTTTTATCCTGACTCCAGATACAGCTCCATAAGATTGCCTAAAAGGTTTCTGGCTGGATATTTTTCCCTTTCAGATTTGACATCTGAGAGTTTCATTATGCAGGTATAATTGTTTCAGGTGATAGCCGTCGTCTACCTGCTTCGTGTTATCTTGGGTTATATTTTTACTGTTTGCCTTGTTTGTTTACCTGCCAGTCAGGTTAAGGTTTAGACCAGAAGGCAAACTGTCAGAACCACAACAGAACTACAGGACCAGACTGTCCAGTACTGTAAATGTTCCTTATTGTGACCCTGCATTAAAGGTCCTGCGAAATGAGACGGTGGAGCTCATATTGGGTTCCAGTCTCAATGAGTGGTTTGAACAAAAAACAAGAAAACCATCTTAAGAAACGAGAAGTTCTTGTTTAATGTATGGTGTTCCCAGGGATCTGCAGTATTAACTCATGTCACACAAATCCTAAGATCTTTTTTATGTTTTTAATTGTCTGCTATATATGTTATCACTTTCAGACACGTTTTTTTTCTGTACATACGCCATATATTGAATACCTTTTTGAATTCGTCTTAAGTGTAAGATAAAGTCTTGTATGTCAAAAAATGCATTTCAGAACAAACCTTGTATAAAAAAAATTCTGAATAAAGACTTGTGGGGACATTTTTTTAGATTCGAGTGTTTATTGATGCTTCTTAAGCTTTTAGGTTAATATTCATTTGTCCTGTAGTTTGTTTATTTTAATGTCTGCTGGCCATGCTGCATTATTGAGTAAAAATGACAACTCCGGTCAGCTGATGTGAGAAATATCTGGAGGAATTAATGTCCATTTTTGTGTGTGTATAGCTGTAAGTGTTCATAAAGGCTAAATGTATATTTTTTGTACCTTCTGTAGTGTTTTTGTCGGATATCGGTAGAATAAAATTTAGGACGGCTATCAAAATTAGTTTTTTGTTACTTTCCAATTGGTTACATGTTTAAGTGAATATAAACTAAAGTTTATGACGTATTTGAAGTTTATATCCAGAAAACATCAAAACTAACACACAACAAAATACGAATTGTTACTGCTTCATTATGTCTTCATTAGTTTTAATAAAAGAAAGGCTGTTATTTTTGCTGTAATTTTATTTATTATTGTGAAAAGGTAATAATACCTGGATTAATTTATGAAAACTCTTTAGAAATATATATATATTTTGTGTCGTGAGGATTTTTTTTTTTTTCATTTTTTTTTTTCAATACAGTGAACAAAAGAACAATGGACAAGNGTAACAAACCCTCCTTAGCATGTACTGTAGCTGGTTGACATAAGATATGAATACTGTACTTTGTATTTTTAACACCTAGACCCTCATGTAGTCATAGGTTTAGAAACACATTTTTCTATTAAAAAGGTTTTAAAATGTGTACTTTTAAATAACAAGTCACTACACAACAAAAATAAGCAGCAGCCCATCAATACTTCGCAGTTTGACTTTTGCGGGTTTTCCACGTAAGATTGTACACAGTTTCCTGGTGGCCTGGCCGCTCAGTGATCACCAAGGGGACCCCTTCCTTTCTCTTTCTGAGGCTATACACACAGACACAGGCAGTTACAATAAGTAGGCACCGGGTGGATGAGAGATGGTTATGATTTTTTTTAAAGCAGCAGATGTTTGATAGCAAAATGATCCAAACCAGACTTTGTGTGTGCTTGTGGTTTGTGGTTTGGGGAATGTGTCCACATAGATTTGTTTCAAGCTTGAACATGAGTGTTTTTCTGCTGCTCAAAAGCACATTAGTAAAGAATGAGTCGAGCAGCCCCAGATTGATGAAAGACATTGGTATACATTGGCTTTGGACATTAAGAATACAGTTGTACTCAGTAGTTTTGCTTAGTAATATCATAACCTACATGAGTGTCTTCCTCTAAAATCTATCCATTGATAGTTTTTAAAGGCAGGAACAGCCAAATATATAATCATCTGCACCAAATATTTCATGATGTTCGGCTTATTGTTGTGTAACACATCTAAGATCTCATCTCTGTCTCTGTCTGTCTGACACATAAAGCTGCCTCCTTCTGCTCCACTTCATTGAAATGTCCAAAGATATTTGATAAGTAGCAGTATACAGTATATAGTCAAAAAAAGATTAGAAAACAAATTATTTTATTTGGATTGCAGATATAACCTCTATATTTCTCAATGAGGCTTTTGTATATCTTGAAACAACATATTACATCAACCAGCTTAAAAGACAGCCCCTTGGATGTTGCTGTTTCTGTAGACGTTAGTACCAAATGAGCAGCTAAAACTTAAGAGGTCTTAGTAGTTTTATTTTGTTCTGCCTTAAATCTTTTTTCTCTTGTCTGTCTCCTCTGAGACCATTACAGTTTATTTCTTTCCTTTCATTCTGAAAAACTGCTTGGTCTGGTTGAGAAAAACGATGCGCTTGTTTTGGTGTAGTCTTTTCTTTTTTTAGGTTTGGGAAAATAACATGGTTTCATAAATAATCCAACATTTTAAACCACAGTGTAGAGATTCATGTTTTGCTTGTATTCACGCCACTTTTTTGCAGCTCCTGAGTGGCAGGGAGGAGTTTTCTTCTGCTCAGCTGTGGCTCATTCCCATATTGAGTCACCTGGCTGCACTAATAAGGACCACGGCTGCTAAAGGGCGAGGTTAGTACGGTTGGGTCATTCAGGACTTAATGCAACATTACATGTAATGGGGAAACATGACACAGGAAGGTGTGAGTTTTGTGGGGAAAATGAAACTGTAGAACATGTAATGTCAGTTTGTAGGAAATATCAGAAGGAAAGAACAGAAATGATAAGGAGTCTTGAACAAGAAAAAGAACAGTATGATCTGGTAAAGTTATTAGGAAAGAGATTTTTTGATGCAAGTGTTAAGATTATTTTTCGTTATCTAATAGTAACTGGGTTAATTAAAAGACTAAAGTTATTGATTTTATTTTATTTTTTTTGCTTGCTAGTCCTGATTCACACTCCTTACTGGTGGGAGAGAGAGAAGCCGCAACGTTTGCACGCGCCGCCATCTTGGTTGAATAAAATCAACCAAGTGTAAATTTTCATACTCTTATACCACTATGCAAAAAACTCAGGACAGTGTTAGTTTTACTATTTTATGCTTATGTCAATTATTATATGTTTCAGTGTTTCAATGTTTAGATGTTTACTGTTGCACCGAGGGACTGAGAGAAACGCAATTTCGGTCCTGTGTATGTCCTGTACAGTACATATTGCAGATCTGACAATAAAGTTGACTTTGACTTTGACTTTGACTTTGGTGGTGGCGGTAATGCACCTAATGTTGTTTGCCAACCGCCATTAAAAAACCAAGTAGAAGAAGAAGAAGAAGGGCGAGGTTAGGATGGTCCCGGTGGAGACTCGTTTGGGGGAAGAGCAGGGTCAATTCGAAACTCGAAACTCTGAAGAGAATATGAAAAACTTTGTGACAGAATTTTGGACTGGATGTTTGGCATAGTCTAGAATGTGACTGGGTCAGAATGGCAAATCAGGTATGAGAAAATAAGGAGGATATGATTTTTAGACCAGGGCTTAATTTGAGCCGGATCCTGCCAGAACAAGATCCAGCAACTCTCTTCCTTGGACAGGGTGCGTTCCGGCAACTGTTTGCTTGGATCCAGTAACGCTCAGGCTTACTAATAATAAAGTTATGAACAGTTATGACTTCCTTATCATTTGAGGAGCCAGGCTTGAACTGTGTCACTCCACTCTGCTGCTGAGACGATAAATAAATAACTGACACGTCCACTGCTGTTTTTACGATGCTCTGGACACTTGTCACCCATAGCACGCATGCGACAGAGTATAAACTCAAAGCAAGAGTGATACCTGCGCCCTCTTTTCCTCTTTCGTGTTAACAATTTTTTTGTTTCGTTTTATCGATGAGTTTGTCAAAGCACAATTTTTAAAAAAAATTCTTGTAAATACAAAAGTAATGTTTAATAAATGTTAGGACTCTATTATTTGCTAACAAAATATATTTATGTCATTAAACAATTTGTCAGATTCTTCTCTTATGAGCATGTGCACCCCCCAGGACAACCCAGGAGGATTTAGACAAAATCAAACAAAACATTGTTGGAGTAAAGGTGAACAGTTTCAAGAGATTAAAGCTGCTATATGTAACTTTTCTAAAAATATATTTTTAACATATTTCTTCACTCTGTCACTATCTCCTGGCAGACTGATGTTACAATCTCCTGACAGACTGATGTTAGACAAGTAATCTCTGAAAAAAACTATAGTTGTCTGGCTTCTCCAGGTGGTACTAAAAGCATTTCTAAAAACCCACAGTGACCTAATAATAATAATAATAATAATAATGAATTCAATTTATAACGCACTTTTCATTAATGAAAATCTCAAAGTGCTAATTTTGGCTGGTTAACCTGCCGTTAACCAGCCAATAAAAACAGAGTTTTTAACCAGCCAATAAAAACAGAGCTTCTCACGCCCCTAACCCACGCCCCCGCCTGTCCCAGCCCCAGCGCGCATCCGCGCACGTTCTCGTTCAAAGGATTGCAAAGCGATGCAGGACTGTTTTGTATGTGACACAAATGTATTAAATTCCCCTTCTTCATCCCTGATCTGGACTTTTCTTTTGTTTTTTTGCCAAAAGTCAAGTGATCGCTTCCTCCTCCGCTGACTCCATGACTGAAATGATGAGGAAATGAATGAATTTGTCACGAGCGAATTAAACTCGGGTTCAACGTGGCTGCGCGAGGCTCTGCAGATTTCCTGGTGTTCTGGTGTGCTGGACCAGCGCTCCATGTTTTTATTTTATTTTTTAGAACGTTTTATTAACATATAAACACAGAACATCGCAGCGGCTGCACACATGCGTGTTCACGAGACAGGACATGCAGTGGAGGCGGAGCTATGGAGGCTGAGCTGCAGTTCAGCCGAGAGCAAGGGGGAGGGACCAGAAACGTGTCTCTGTTCAAAAGTTTCTAAGTTCCAGCGTGTTCCAAAAACTACATATAGCACCTTTAATGAGAATGGTTAATGGAGAAAGACTGGGAAGTATGTCAATATTAATACCGTACTTTGCAGCATATAAGTCGCAGTATTTTGCCTAATTTGCATGTCTTGCGGCTTATACGGCGAAGCAACATATTTATGGATTTTTCCTCATATTTTTAGACCAATTTTTGGTTGAGATATGACAGTTTCCATTCATTCTGACAACAAAAATGGAGCAGTACCACTTTCGGCCGCTAGGGTCCACCGAGCGTTCCCAGCTCATGTGTCCGACAGCAGACTCATCTGGTCGGACTCACTCTGTCGCAGCACGGCCTCCTGCTCTCTGGAGCTCTGAACTACCTGTCACCTCAGGAGTTGGCAGAACTCTTCACCAGCGACACAGCGGATGAAGAATTCAACGGGTTTGAATAAAAATAAATAAATAAGTAGGTGCTGGTGAAGATTCTCAGTCGTCCAGGACATGATAAAATCAAAAATAAGTACCGGTAGGTGTTTCTGTCATCATTATGGGCGGGTGAGCGTGTAGTAATTTTAAAGTAATTTTAAAGCTGCTTTATTTCGTCGGCTTCATTTTGCCACGTTTTAACCGTCAAGGTGCATTTTTAAAGGAAAAGTTCAGCTCAGACACATCTTTACTATAATGTCAGCAAACAAATATATGTTTAAGGTGTTTATCTTGTTAAATTTTAAAGAAATGCACGGTTTCCTTTCGCTGCACACGCACAATTGGAAGTGCCACTGCCGACAAAGCGAAACTATTTAAATCTAGCTGATTTAAACATTACGTTCATTTTTAAAGGAAAAGTTCAGCTCAGACACACTTTTGCTATAAAGTCAGCAAACAAATATATTTTTAAGGTGTTTATCTTGTTAAATTTTAAAGAAATGCCCCGTTTCCACTCGATGTGGGTGCACGCTTGAGACAGCAAAAGTTTTTTTTAAATCCAGCTGATTTGAACATTACGTTCATTTTTAAAGGAAAAGTTCAGCTCAGACACATCTTTGCTATAATTTTCAGCAAACAAACAATTGTTTTTAAGTTTTAATCTTGTTAAAGGCCTTCCGTGCACGCTCCTGTGGCCATTTGGCAGCCAATTCATTTTTGGCAAAACACCGGCCCACATTTCCGGGTTGTCAGTGGTGACGCATAACATACGCGACGCGTCAGCGGTGACGCATAATAGATGCAACTTATACGGCGGTGCGACGTGTTTATGGATTTTTCCACTTTATTGGACATAATTGGACTGATGCGACGTGTACAGCGGAAAATACGGTCGTTTTCAGAGACAGTGAAGCTAGACAAGATATAAATAGGACATGAGTTTCCCATTCAGGCCTTTTGTTCCTCCACCACTCAGGTGCTACAAATGTCAGAGATATGGACACACGGCAGTGGTGTGTAAAGGCAAGCAGAGTGTGGAGAATGCATCTGCTGTATACATCACCGCACAAGTTTCTTCCCACCAGAGTCTTCACTTTGTCCCTGCATATGCAGTTTGACCACAAATCTATCGTGAAAAAAGCACCACACTTTTCAACACGATGTCTGCACGATCTCCATCCAGCAGTTTTTGGCCATTTGACTCATTAAGTTTGTTTGTAAAGTCGTACCGTTGAACGTCTGAGCGCATTTCCGCATTGACGAAGATGCCCACAACCTTCTGAGTATGTTGTGCATCTGCTTATGGCAAAAAGTTTGGCACTGGTCTTGTGTCATGAAGTGATTTTCATCACACTACTACGTCAATGAAAGCCGATTTCGTCATGTCCAGTGGAGTATGCAGGGAGCTTAAACTTCATCCACTAAAATATACAAATCTTCCAGAAGATCCTCTGGCTTACCGTATTTTCCGCCGTACACGTTGCACTGCCGTACACGTCGCATCAGTCCAATTATGTCCAATAAAGTGGAAAAATCCATAAACATGTCACACCGCCGTATACGTCGCATCCATTATGTGTCACCGCTGATGCATCGCGTATGTTACACGTCACCGCTGACAACCCGGAAATGTGGGCCGGTGTTTTGCCAAAAATGATTGGCTGCCAAATGGCCACAGGAGCGTGCACGGAAGGACTTTAACAAGATAAACACCTTAAAAAATATATTTGTTTGCTGAAAATTATAGCAAAGATGTGTCTGAGCTGAACTTTTCCTTAATAAATGAACATAATGGTCAAATCCGCTGGATTTAAATAGTTTCGCTTTGTCGGGTCTTCCAAACATGCACGCGCAGCGAGCTCCAGAGAGGAGGAGGCCGGGTTTGGACGGACCAAGTCCGATCAGAGGTTGCTGCGGTCGGACACATGAGCTGGGAACGCTCGGTGGACTCTCTCCCCTA
>JBBPBX010010092.1:11774-25655 GCA_038048925.1 Garcialebias charrua | reverse complement strand
TTAAAATTCAGAGATGTGAAGAGCTTAATGTGGAAATTCTCTGTTCTCCATCATTTTATTTATTTATTTTATTTAATCTGAAAATCAAATAAAAGATGCTTTTTGAGTGTTATTTTAAATCTCTTCAGTATTTAAAATGAGCATCAATTGTTCGTCTGTACCTCTGTTATTCAAAAATTCTTTATTTAAAATAAACAGGATTTTTTGTTTGTGTACAGAACAATTTTAAAGCTGGTAATTTTTACCATAAAAAATGCTGACTTTATGATGTGTTGAGAGAAAACTCATCTATTAACGTCCAGCAGGGGGCAGCGTCGAGTATGTTATCACGAAGCGACTGAGTTTAAATCAGTACATGGAAAGAAAACAACCTTTTAGGGTTAGTTTTCAGTAAGAACGTGATAATTGCTCGAACCGCGTTCTTGTCAGAGACAAGTTTATGTTGCTAGACAGTGTTGATGGCTTCAGATGAGTGTTTAAGTGTGTGTTCGTGTGTGAACGAGTGTGAACCAGCGAGTGTGACCTGTCACTCAAAGTGCGGCACCTGGAAGTGACGACAAAAATGGGCGGGCCAACGCAGCGTGCGTAGCGCGTCACCAGCTTCAGTGCTTGCGAGGCGGAGCTCGCTACAACATACGTGGCGTCAACAAATCAATCACAGCGTCAGTAGTTCATTCTACAAGCATACATGGCGAATGTAGTTCCTTACCTTCGACCAATGTCGTGCCGGAAATGACGACAAAATGGGCTGGTCGCAACGGCGTGCGACGTGATTGACAGCACACAACAGCGAATCAGCGTTCGCTACAAGAGTGATTGACAGCACACAACAGCGAATCAGCGTTCGCTACAAGAGTGATTCACAGCACACAGCACTCGTATCATCCAATCACAGCTCATAAACAGACATGTAGACACACGTCTTCTTAACGCTAGTTTGCACAGCAGAAAACAACTTCACAACTCTTTAAAACAACTCAAACGCTACAATTTAACTTCCCAAAATGCTGAAACATGCGGCGCACATCTAGACAGGCCAACTTAGTCACGCTCAGTAACCCAGCACTGCAGCTGTTGAACAAACACGGACTCTCTCGGAGTCACTTCAAGGTCGGTTCCGTCCACGTTAAAGGAGCAGAAAACTCGGGTCAGAACCCATTATCCGACAACGTTCTAACATATATGCTGCTTCGACCTTCTTTAAAATGTAAAATACCACAACAGCAATCTTGTAGATGAAAGTTAATTCTCAATACGTTGAGAATTTTACAACAGCAATCTTGTAGATGTTAAATTAGCTTCCAGGGCAGGCAGTTTGACTCGGCGATCAAACAACAAAGTTCTGTACCGGAGTGTGTGCTTGAACTGGGTCGAAGCCGAACCAGAACTCCCACAGACAACGGGCTGACAAAAACTTCACCTGAATGCATCCAACAGCGCTTGCAGTGTTGAAACGAATAACAATCCCTCAGCCTCAAATGATAAAAACACGCAGAATCTGCCTGCTTTGAACACTTCCAGCCAAAATTATTATCCTCAGAGTTTAAAACTTGGATCCTTTTATGCAAACATGACGTTACAGTTCATGACTGAGACCACAGATTTATCAATAAACTTTTAGAAGCCGATACGAGGCCACCAGATGTAAAGGGTTTAGAGGGGGGTCAGTTTAATACTGACCTCCTTTTTACCTTAATTTACTTATTCAGATTGAATAGTAATTTCACGGATTCTCTTCTTTTTCAGTTTATTCAATATTTCTGTGATCTTTGTGATGGATAAAGAACCATAGCCATTAAGTGACAGTAAACGTTGACTTTAGTTGGTATGCCAGAAGACACTACCATTTATTTAAAATAAATCACTAAATCAACATCATTACACTTGATTGGCAGGGTTTCATTTTCTTGCGATTTAACACACATCACACACTTGATTTAACACAACAGACATAAATACTAGATGTTAAACATATTTAGTCTGAGGGCTCTTCAGCTTAATTATAGTTTCCAGCTTAAGATTGAGAGGGAAAGGGAAAAGGAGGAATAAGAGGTTGGAGAGATTAAGTTATTTATCTCGAGTGTAACCAGAGATGACACTTTCCATCCGACTTCGGCTAAATCCCAGGTACGTTTGTAAACAGCTCTTTACCTTTTGACGATGCGTCTGATAAAGATATCACCAGCCTCCCAGGTGCACAGAGTCCTTCCGGCCCTCGTACGTCTGAACTGGTCGTTTACTTCCAACGTCTCCTCGGATCCGCGTCAGCCGTCAGAAACATGTGGCAGCTTCTGGCCGACTTCAAGACGAGATGTTTCTCAAAGAAAGTTCATTAGGAACTTTGGAGCTTTTGCTCGGGGAACTGGATGGAGGCGTCCATCAGTTCTAGCTGACAAGTTAGTCTTTGGCTCTTGACCAAGCTTGACCAGCTGCAAGGCAGAGAGCTTTCAGGTCTCTGTCCATTCAAACTCTCTGTCCATTCAAAGACTGAAGCGTTTCCGCACAGTTAGAACTTAAAAAGAGACTTAGAGAGGAGAGAAACTTGTCTCTTTTTCATTGGTCCACTTGTTATCACTATTCAAGGTGAAATTCAGCACAGAGAAGGAAATTGTTTAGGAAAAGTATCTGAGTGAGAGACTTTCAGACGCTAGATGAGAGTTTTAGCTGAAACTCGACAAAAACAATTTCAGTGTAAGTCAGTTTGACATTTTAGCTGAACTTTGACACCTTTTCACTTGCAGAAATGACACATTGATGTTTCACATTTAAAGAATAACAGCATATAACATATATCATGAAAATGACAAAAGTTATTCTTTTGATTACATTAGAATAAAATCAAAGGTAGAAATAGTCTCTTTTGGTGACTATATTCTGATTACAACTAATGGAATGATTTTGTGATAAATGTCTTGCTTTACTGAGAGGTCAGTAAAGATCATCTCTGGACAGTTCAAAAACCTTAATTTGACTCTGGGTAGGTCCACTACACTGTGAAACAAATTGACTATAAGGGGAAAATAAAGATTCTTGAATTTAATGCACGTATCTTAGCTGCTTTTACTATTTCTGCTACTAATTAATACTTTTTCAGTACCAATATTGTTGTATTAGGACTATAAATAAAAACATTGTTATATACTTATGTATGTTTTATGTACTTCTTGAGTTAAAATTGTCAATAAAAACAAACAGGTTTCCAATCAACAAATAGATTTTGAAATAAAACTATAGCTACTACATCTAAAAAATGTTTTATTGTGAGTAAAATATTGTGTTGCTATCATCTATTAGATGGTAAAAGTATGTAATCTTTAATATCACAAATCCAAGATTGAACTACAAATAGTAGTTCTCCTTAGAGCTGTCATTTCTAACCTGAACACCAATGGTGGGCAACGCTAATCAAAAAGTTAGTTCCACGATTTCTAAAACGCTTATTAATTTTTTTAGGTCCACAATTTCAAAAGCACAAATGCCTTATGAAAATTAGGGGAAGCTAATCTAATCCGCTATTTATATTCAACAATTTGTAGCCGGCAGCGTTATGCAATATTTGCACCACACTGCCAACTACAGGTGTATAAACTGTTATACACCTTATCCTACCTCTAAACGGCAATTTGCTCGGGGTGTCATCTATTAAAATATACCTTTCACTCAGGGTCCAAAATTTTAAAAGTTGTTTAATGTGTGGATTGCTATTTCGGCTGCTCCTTTGTCTTTTTCTTTTGTTTTTTGGAGATTTTTCATTAAAGAAGAATCAATAAAGTAATTTTAAAACTGTTTATTGGAAAACTGAAGCGATGCATTCTGGGTACATGATGATGAAACCAGGCTGTTGTCAGGTTGGAGGGACGTGGCTGCTCCTCCTCCACCATATATTTCAGACCTGCACTTGCAAGCATTGCAGGCTCCACCTTCATTTTCTTAAAATTACTTGGCTGAAGAGTTTTTTTGTGAGATTTGGTGCAATTTTCAGAGGCATTTCTTTCTATAAATATTTTGAGCCCTGATTGAAAATGTTTGTGCACATTAAACTTGCAGAACTCAGTTTGTGTTGTGATTATTGGAATGTTGCTCCTGCTGACTTGACATGATGTAATTAATAAACAATAGTATTAAATGTACTTCATTAAAGCTTGTTTTACATTTTTCATAATTGTTTTGTAATTTATTTTTGCACAATTAACACTTATTTTGTCATCTGTTATGATTATAACTAGAAACAGTTTCATTTAAATTAACATTTTAATCAGTGAATTACCATTTTACAGTAGTCAGGCTACAAGAACAATTAAATCTGTTATCCAGGTACTTGGTGGCTAAAAAATACACAAATAGAGCAAAATTATATAATGTGCATTGTGCAGAAATGAAGACTTCATCCCAGTCTAAGGAAAGCTGGAGCAGATACTGCTGGCATGGAGGCAAGGTGGAGAATTCTCATGCACATAATAATAATAATGAATTCAATTTATAATGCACTTTTCATCAATAAAAATCTCAAAGTGCTTTATAATAAGTGTTACTTTTTTTTTACATGTGTAACATTATAAAACACTGTTGACATGGCTATATTGATCATTGTATTGCATAGACATTTTTTTCCATTTCTTCTAACAAATGTGTTTACAGTCTTGTTTCACTGTAATGATAAAAGCATCTGCCACGTCTAAAAATGCTTTAATAAAACACAGTCAGTGAAATAATCAATAATCAGTTAAGTAATAAGTTTGTTACTGCTCAATAATTACTGAAAGACGCCGGACAAAGTAAGAAAAGTTGATTTTTGTGTTCTGTTGCGTCAGTCTCTGCTCAAACTGACTGTCAGCAACGAGCTGCTGCTTGTAACTACAGCTGCGGGAACCACGTGACCGCCTGTCGGCGAGTACAAAGCGTGTCGCAAACTCTGTCTTCACCAGCATAGTGCAATAGACCGTAGAACCGGGGACCGTAGACAGCCAATTAGCTTCAAGGAAGCTGATCCCCGCTGATTGGCTGTCTACGGAGTCCCCGGTTCTACGGTCGATTGCACCAGCGTAGACTCAACCTGAAGCTCCCGGGAGGGGGCGGGACAGGACTGTCATGGCTGCCCCCGTGAGCTTTTGGAAAAAGAGGTGGATAGAGCTCCAGCGTTTAAACTTCTTCTTTCTTTTTTAAAAGGAGCTCCTATTTTAAAGTAAAATAAATCAATACATACAAAATTTTAGTCTCTGGATTACAAACGCTAACTGTTTTTGCTGGGATAGGAGTTGTAACCATTGTCTTCCTGGTATGTAAGCAGACACAAAGCATTGTGGGATCAGAACCGTGACTGAAATCAACTGGCAGGAAGGCTATATCCTCTCATTACTTCTGGTTGTATGCGAGGGGCGCTGTTGGATAGATCATCCATGTTGTGAAACATTTACAGCTAAACCCTCAGTTGTTCAAGAAAATGAAGTCTTTCAAATATACTGTATTGCTATTAGCGGTGCTGAATTTTAATCTTAGAAAGCACAAATCCGCTCATGAATTATGAAAATTAGTCAAATCGCTGTTACGCTGACAAAAACGTAAGGTCCGCTGTAAGCGGATTAGCGCATTAGCGCTACCTGGCGGTTATATGCCCACCTTTGCTGAACACAATCCGGATTAGGGCCGGGCCATTATAATGTGATTAATGGGCAGGTCAGGCCGGTCTCTGGCTTTTAATTAGGTCAGGATCAGCCACGATCCAATTATATGATAACATGGCCTGCCATACTTCCACCAGCCGCAAGCAACCGCAAGCAGCCATTTTTCATTCATTCATTCATTCAACCTTTATTTATACAGGCTAGCCTCGTTGAGTCACGGGGACTCATTTACAAGAGGGACCTGTCTCACTCACACCAAACAACCATCCACTCTCACACTCACACATTTCACAGCGAGCTGAACGGCCTTGAAAGAGGTAAAACGTTCAGATAAGGTTCAGATGGGACTGTACTGCCAGGAAGCGATCCATCGCCCAAATGGACGTTCATTCTGCCGCTGCACTCAGCGGAAGCGCACGGCCAACGACCCAAACAGGTGAGATCCTAAAGCAGACGTGTGTCAGAGCTGTTCACGTGGCTCAGTAATTCAGAAGAGTGCAAGCAGAAACAGGGTTTAAATGCTTTTTTATGACCATGAAAGGACAAACACCCTCTCAGATCTGAATGTTCTGCTGCTTTTATTCAGCTGTGCGTCATCCCCGACCATTACTTAATTAAAAATGTTGAGTTTTTTTCCCAGGTTCGGACCTTTAATTACTGTTAATTTGTCAGATCGGGTGGGGTTCGTTATGACTACGGGCTGGGGCCCAGTTGGTTCAGATTTTTTGAGGGCTCGAATGCAACTCTAGCTCTATTCCAGTAAAAGTATTTTTCATCCTTGAGCTCAGATTCCGACCATGAAGCTCAACCGCAACTAAAACATTTAATGTCTCAAACAAAACATTTTTTAAAGGTCCAGTGTGTTGGATAGAGTGACATCTGCTGGCAGGATCTACAAACTGCACAGAACAACGCCTCAGTTCTATTCACCAAATTAAAAACCCAAAATCACGTTCATTACCTATGAGAGTTACAAAACTTTATGGTCGCTGGTGATAGCATTTACAATGCTTCAACAACTTTAAAATGTTTTTTTAAGTTGCTTATGTTTGTTAATGGAGGTGGCACAATGTGGCCACAAAAGTGGCCAAGAAAGCTCACCAGCGTCTCTACTTTCTCCGCAAGCTGAAAAGGGCTGGAGCTCCAACCCCCATCATGTGCACCTTCTACAGAGGTGCCATAGAAAGTGTCCTGACCAGCTGCATCACTGTGTGGTTTGGTGCATGTACTGCATCCTGCCGCAAGAGCCTCCAGCGCATCGTGAGAGCAGCTGAGAAGATTGTCGGCACCTCCTTCCCCTCACTGCAGGACTTACACAGCAACCGCCTCACTCGGAAAGCCCTCTGCATGGCAGGTGATCCCACACACCCACTACACAGCTGCTTCAGCCTGTTGCCTTCAGGGAGGAGACTGAGGAGTCTCCAGGCTCGAACCAGCAGACTGAGAGACAGCTCTGTTCATCAGGCAGTCAGGATGCTAAACTCTCTGCCTGCTCTGCCTCCCCTCCCACTTGTACTGCCTAAACACTAAAAACTCTCACACATTACCACACAACACAAAGATTTTAACACTGGACTCTATGTCATCAAAACGGGTTATTCACTCAACACACTGTCATGTGCTCATTCAATTTGCACTACTTCTCATATTTGGACTAATGTTTGTATTACATTACTGCCTATAGTCACTACTGTTTACATTCACATTTACTCTACTGTTTACATTTACATTTAGTAAATGTAAATGTACACTACTGCTGTACATTACACTACTGCTGATATATATATTATTTTTACTAGCCAAATGGCATATGTCACTTTACCTCTATACCAATATCAAATACCTCATACATATACTGTGTACATAAACTTCATATGCTGCTTTGTTACAAATGTTAATGTCAGAACCTTCATTTTATTTTATATATATACTTTTTATGCTTTTATACTACTATGCAAAAACTCAGGACAGTATTACACTTTTATTATTTCATTTTATGCTTATGTTTATTAAATGTTTTAATGTTTAAATGGTTATTGTTGCACCGTGGGTCTGAGAGAAATGCAATTTCAATCCTGTGTATGTCCTGTACATATTGCAGTTTTGACAATAAAGTTGAAAAGATCCCACCCAAAAAAAACGTAGGTAAAATGTGTTCAATTTATTTTGCTTTTATTTTGTGAATCCGCATTTTTCTTCAAAATTGAGTGACATTCCCTTCTTTACTTCTCCAACTCTCATATTTGAGTCCTACCCCCCCACCCCCACCCCCACCCCACACACACACACACAACACATGCCCCTCTCTGTACAGCACCTGGAAGTGATTACCTCCACCATTACGGTACACTTTGGCTGACGTGTTTGTGCTGACAGCCAGCCCTTTGTCTGTTGCAGCCCTGAGGAAAAAAACTGACCAGAGACGCACCAATAAAAGTATTTTGTGTTGCACACAAGCATCACATGACGCCTGCTATGCCCAGGATATCTATCAATGAGGCCTAATCACTCCTGAAGTACAGCAACAAATCACACATTCAAACAGCTCCAATACCACGCTATGAAGAATAGAAATGTACCGGTAATTAAAATATCATTGACACATTTTGTAAAACTTGTTTTACTTAGTCTACAGTCAAAGTCCTTGAGATGGGCAAATCTGTAAAAGTGAAGGATGGACATGTAGACTGAACAATACAGATCTTTATTCTGTTAAATGACCCTAGTAAAAGTTTTACCTTCTACTGCACCTAATTGTATTCCAATATTTGTATAACTGACTGGGTAATACACATTTTGTCCATTTCCCAAGGCAGTGGCAGTCGTAGTAAATTGAGCTGAATCCAAAAGGAAATCTGTGTAAATGTACATTCAATAATTAATTTCTGAATGTTTATTTAAATCTGTCCAGTGTTTAATGAAATATTACGCTAACAGACAGGTATATAAACACGCACAAGTACAATTTAATGAAATATTACGCTAACAGACAGGTATATAAACACACACAAGTACAATTTAATGAAATATTACGCTAACAGACAGGTATATAAACACACACACACGTACAATTTAATGAAATATTACGCTAACAGACAGGTATATAAACACACACACACGTACAATTTAATGAAATATTACGCTAACAGACAGGTATATAAACACACACAAGTACAATTTAATGAAATATTATTCTAACAGACAGGTATATAAACACACACACATATAAACCTTAATATTTTTATTTTTGGCAGCAGCCAATAAATATGATCTGTGATGCAAAATACTTCTGACTGAATGCTTAGCTAAATGTATTTTTTTGAATGCATCAGTATTTATTGTGTTCATGCTTTTGAAGCATTCACTTTATGTGATCTATTTTTCTTCGGTACACTTTTTGGCGCAATTCTTGTCCCCTAGTTGATCCTGTATTGAACACCTTTTTTGATTTTATCATGTCCTGGACGACTGAGAATCTTCACCAGCATATTCTTGTCCCCTAGTTTTCAAGTTATTTCAACAAATCATAACGTGTTTGGTGTTTCTGCAACCTCAGTTTTTTATATATATTTAGCATTTTCGGCCATTTTTTTCTCACAGAAAATGAATCGAGCTCATTTTACATCCTACATATCTTTAGATCTGTTTACAACCTTTTACTGCTGCTTTCACATTTTGTTCTAGTTCAGCTTCTTTCAGCTTCCTTGTGTAAATGAAAACTTTTTCAGCTACTTTTAGCTCATTTCAACAGTTCAGCTTCATCTTCTTTCTGCTAACTACAAATTGTTGTGCTTCTTCAGCTACTTTTAGCTCATTTCAACAGTTCAGCTTCATCTTCTTTCTGCTAACTACAAATTGTTGTGCTTCTTCTAACTTCTTTCTGCTAATTTTAGCTTGTAAAGGCTGAGTTAGACTTTCACTTTGGTCCACAGGCTGGAGCGCGCGCGCCGCGCGTGCACATCAGCCGTGCGGCGAAATGCGTTCACAGTTTCGCCTCTGTGTTTATGGTTGACGCACGGCGGCGCATGGCAAAGTGCTGTTCTTTTACGGACCAGCAGGAGGCAGTACCCTCTAAAACCTGTGCATATGTTGCAAGAAAGGCGTAGAAGAAGAAATCTACCGTAGAAGAAGAACTGTTTGAAATCACACAACAAAAACAAATAGCTTTCCGCTCGCGTGCTGAACTGTTGTCTTTATTTGCGGCTTTAATGCATGGAGTCAGCGGAGGAGAAAGCGATCACGTGACTTTTGGCGAAAAAACAAAAGAAAAGTCCGACTCCAGATCAGGAATGAAGGAGAATTTAATACATTTTGTGTCACAAAACATTCCTCCATGCGTCGCGACTCCGTCTCTACGACCACAGCGGCGCAAACAGCTGCAGGCTCCGGCGTGAAGAGGGTGAAGGCTGTCGGTGGGGACCTGTCAATCAAATCGTAGCGCCCACCGCGCGCGCAGAGGCTTGCGGAGTTTCAAAAATTCAGAGGTGCACGTCACGCGCTAATCCCACGCGCGGGGCCAACGCGCAGGGGCGGGGACTGTGAAATTGCGTCACTTTTGGAGCGCGCACCCTCGCGCGCTGCGCGACGCGTCAAGTATGAATCTAGCTTTATACTCCTTTCAACTTATTTATGAAAGTTTCAGCTATTTCTATCATTACAGCTACTATATAGCTGTTTTATGCTCATTTAAGCCTTTTGAGCCAATTCCACATTTTTTGCCCTCATTTCAACCTTTTCCAGCCTAAATTAGTTAAACGTGCTCTCTCCACTTCCTTCTTGTAATTTCAGCTTCTTTCTACTTTTTTAGCTACTTTCAGCTGTTTTTGTTGTTGTTACTTTAAGCATTTTTTTTAGATAATTTTTCCTTTTTCTGCTCATTTCTACTTCTTTCAGCATAATTGGACAAACATGTTATTTCTGTTTTTTTCTGCTAATTTAAACTTGTTTTACCTTTTCAGTTACCTTTTTAGCATGATTGAGCTAATTTCAGCTGTTTTCAAATAAATTCAAATTTTTGTGGTAACTGCTGCTACTTTCAGCCTATTTTAACATTTTCTGCTTATTTCAGCTTGTTGTGCTCCTTTCAGCGTTGTTCGGCTAGTTTATGCTTTTCTGCAATTTCAGCTACTATTTAGCTGTTGTTATGCAAATGTTAGCTTTTTCAGCTAATTCCACATTTTTCGCTGATTTCTTCTCTTTCCACTTCCTTCTTGTAGGTTAAGCTTCTTTCTGCCTTTTTGGCTATTTTTGTGCTCATTTCTGTTTTTAATTTAATTAACATAATTTAGCAAACGTGTTCTTTCTGCTTTCTTCTGCTAATTTATTCATTCAACCTTTATTTAGACAGGTTGAATGAATAAATCAATTATGAATAATAAATAATAATAATAAATTAATTAAATAAATTATGCTGAAAGGAGCAGAAATGAGCACAAAAAGGAGAAATTATCTTTAAAATGCTTACCGTAAATTAGCAACAACAAAAAACAGCTTAAAAGTAGCAAAAACAGTAGAAAGAAACTGCAATTACAAGAAGGAATTGGAGAACACATTTAACTAATTTAGGCTGGAAAAAGTTGAAATGAGTGCAAAAAAATGTGGAATTACAGTAGCTGAAAAAGCTTATATGATTTTTTTTTTCAAAATTTTGCTTTTTCAGCTACCGGTAATTCCACATTTTTAGCTCATTTCATCTCTTTCCACTTCCTTCTTGTAGGTTAAGCTTTTTTCTGCCTTTTCAGCTATTTTTGTACTTATTTCAGTTTTTATTTTAATTAACTTAATTTAGCAAATTTGTTCTATCTGCTTTCTTCTGCTAATTTAGGCTTGTTCTTTCATTTCAGCTAAATTACAGCATTTTTTAAGCTAATTTCCACAATTTTTCAGCAAGTTCTTCTGCAATAAGCACTTACACTGTATTTTTGCAAGAAATACAATTTCTCTAGTTATCACATTACATCTTGAAAGCCTCTTTGCCAACTGTGGTATGATTTTTTTGTTTTTAAATTATATTATTTTTCTGAAAATGTGCCTCAGTAATTACCCTTATGCAGACATTTGGACACAGACTTTTGGAGGTTCTGGTAGCTTCTGCCTACATCCTCCTAACATAAACATTGCTTATTCTGTGTTTACATTCTGTTGCCATCATGCTGTCTACATCTGCTCGTTGAATAATGCGCCTTCATCAGAATTTGTTCTCTCTACCTATATCCTCAGACTCAATGCCTCTCTGTGATTGAAATCAGCTCTTTAGGAGATGGCATAAACATCGTCTCCGGTCCTCGTCCTTAGTTTAACACCTCAGAGGAAAATAGTGGAAACTTGCTCTTATCCACGAGGACAACATTTCACAAAGGGGCCTCTTCCTGCATTATATCTTTTGCTGCTCCTCAATTTCCACACATTCCTGTTGTGATTGTTATTTCTCATAGTGAGAAGAAACTGGAGAACTTTGGGATCTCTGGGATATTGTATCAGTCTCTCATAGTTGTTTGTCTTCTTCTGCAGGTAAAAGTAAAACTGTTCTATCCTATCTACTCCTATAACAAAATAAATTGCAACAGAGCTGGGAGAAATTAATATTGACAAAAGTTAAATTTGACAAAAATGAAATTAATTTGCAAACACAGGTTGTTGTTTTTTCAAACTTTGTTACAGTTTTGGACATTTAAATCACAAAACATCATCTTGTATTGTTGCTAAGTGTTTCAGTAGCTTGTTTGTGAATTATTGTACCATGAAGTGACAAAGAAATTGTGAATAGCTGTTTTGTTTCTATACTACAAAACAGCTGCTGTACCACAAAACATAGCTATATCTAGGTGAAAGTTCACCCTAGGTTCATGCGGTGACTATGAGGTTTCATGGCTCCTTGGAGAATAACATTCCAAGATATTTTTGTCTGGCATTTAAATTAAAATTTGTTGCTTAAAATATTTAATTTTTAAAATTTAGTCGACTACCTACTGAACTAGAATAAATTCAAAGACTTTAAAGTTGCTTGTTTGAAGACTTTTTCATAACAGATGAGACAAGATGAAAACAGGAAGTAAAGCAAAACATTTAGTTTTGTCAGTGTTTCATTTCCTTGATCCTCCCATCATTTCCCTATTTCCTATCTTTCCACTTCTTTCAGTCTTGTTTTAATCTTCTCTCTTTATGCTTCATCTATTATGTTTTTTTTTTCTTGTTCCATATTTTTATCTAATTATTTTGTCCATTTTACTAATCTAACCAAAAAATAAAGTTCTATCATATTAGTACTGAGATTGGGCAGCACGGTGGCACAACTGGTAGAGCTGCTGCCTCTCAGCGAGAAGGTTGCCGGTTCAAATCCCGGTCCGGGGCCTTTCTGGGTGGAGTTTGCATGTTCTCCCCGTGCATGCGTGGGTTTCCTCCGGGTACTCCGGTTTCCTCCCACAGACCAAAAACATGCATGTTAGGCTGATTGGTGACTCTAAATTGACCCTAGGTGTGAGTGTGAGAGTGGATGGTTGTTTGGTGTGAGTGAGACAGGTCCCTCTTGTAAATGAGTCCCCATGACTCAACGAGGCAAGCCTGTATAAATAAAGGTTGAATGAATGAATGAATGAATTGTGTCCCTATAATGATCACTGGTCCTGACAAAGTAGGTGAGTGCAGAAAACAGGGTCCTAAAATGTGACAAAAACAGGTACACACCCACACACACACACACACACATACACATACAAAGTGAACAAGAACACACATTGCCAACATTTCAGGCCTCCAACAACACACATGTACAGAACAACAACACAACCAATGAGAAAAATGTGTCTAAAGGAGAAAATATGTAAACTTTTACCACTTTAGTTGAAAAAAAAAAGGTGTGTTTGTGTATTCTTGTACAGTATTACTAATAGTGTGAGGACACAGAGTAGTCTCTCACTACTTCGCGGTTCATTTTTCACAAACTCGCTCTGCCGCGGTTTATCAAGATAGGACTGGACATGACAAACAGTTGGATGATTGATGGATGAGTTGCGCGATCGGCATGGAATTTTTATTTAAAATAAATTATTTTAAATTATTTAGCACCAGTGTGCAGCCCAAGCTGCAGGAAAGGCATCTTCATACAGGTGTCATTGCCGCTGTAGCGTGGAGAAGTGGGCGTGGCCAAGAGGCTGGGAGATGGCCGAGTGCAGCCAAGGCAGAGCTGAAATCATGACATTCTGTGCTCGTTTACAGCGTTTAGAGTTAGAAACATTATTTAGAGTATTGCAAGAGTGTGGGA
>JBBPBX010010092.1:0-11696 GCA_038048925.1 Garcialebias charrua | reverse complement strand
CTACTACTTACTACTTGTACTAACATTCCTACTTCGCGGTTTTTCACTTATTGCGGGGCTTCAGGGTATGGATCCCCGTGATAAACGAGGGGCTACTGTAACTTGAAGACAGTTGAGAATCCCTTCTTCCCTTATCGTGTCAAAAAGCAAATCATGTCCAACAATAACGTTAATTGTGATGTTATAACAAGTGAAATTGTGGGTGAGTAAATGTTCTGTTCTCTAAAATGATGGATACTTTGTGTTTGTGTGTGGGGAAAAAAAAGAAAGGGAAAATGCTTGGCTCTCTGCCACGATAGGAAGTAGTTGTTGGATTTCTTCTTCTTCCCTTTTTACCAGAAACCACAATCTGCTATTTTTTTTCTAGGGGACAACAGCTAGGTTTATCACATTAACTACAGAGAGGTCGCTCTAAGCGCCACATCTAACACATGGATTACTAATGACACAAAACTGAGCAACGTATGGAACATGAACTTCTGAGTTTTGTCTTGATACAAAGATTTTTACACAAAGGACTGTCTTATGTCATTTTTAGGAAAAAATATATTTTTGCAACTGGTGACAAAATGGTTACACACATGACAATCATCTGGGATAAATGAGTGTCCCATCAAAATGTGCACTTTTTAATTTAATGTAATTGTTAAATTTTGTTTCATTTTTCATTTTTGATTGCTCTGACTTGTCTGGTGATACTGACAGACCGAAAAATTGTAAGTCAGTGCTATCCATCACTGATCCTACAAATACTGTACAATGAGTGGCAGTGAAATATGGGATTAAATAAAGTCAACAATCTACTTCACCTTAATCTTTTTTTTCAAAGCAGTTTTGAAATGAGTGCAATAGACCTTTTACCAGTTGACGTCATCGCGCATGCGCACTCGCATTTTTCGAGACTCAACCGGAAGCTAGGGCACGCAACTGGAGTGTTGTCACTGTACTGGCAACGGTCGCAGTGGAGAAATAAGACTTTTATTGTGTTTATAATTGTTCCAGGCAACTTCAACGAGTAAAAGAAGAAGGTGAGACTTGTTCGTTTTACAAAGTCCCTCTAGGAAAGTCGAGTAAAGCGACTAAAAGAAGGAAGATGTGGAGGAAGATGAGCGCTTCGCCGGCAGGACTTCACCCCGACACAAAGCAGCAACGTGTGTAATCAGCATTTATTATCTGGCATGGACATTAATGATCCAAGCTCCGTGGATTACGTTCCAACATTACATCTTGGGTATGGGAAACAGACAAAACAGAGAACAACCTCCCGCAGCTGAACAACATGCTACTGGACAGCTGCTAAGCTAGCAGCAGCTAGCTAGTTCTACGAGACCTGGCTGTACCTCGGTCCACTGGCTGTGTTGAAGTTTCAACCTGCGACATGCAAAGAGATTCTTCCTTCAACCCCACTGAAGAACAGGTGAGTAAAATGTCAAACATTCAGCCCTGTAAAAATTAACAGACCACTGCACTGTTAGCTCAGGGACGCAAATGGGCGCTATGCCGTGGATGCACCGCATGGGGGCGCTGTACTTAAGAGGGCGTCAAAACTGTCTCAAGGAAAAAAAAAAGTTTTTCTAGCAGGCATTTTCTTTAACTGCATGAAATGACAATAACAGGAACAGCACTGATTAGGCGCCCCCCTGTTCCTTCACCTCCCTCCTCCTATCTCTCTGCTCTCCCTTCACACACAGGTGCTGCTGTGAACACGCGCCCACAGGCGCGTTATTTATTTATTTATTTTTTCACTCGTGCACTGGAGCGGCAGAAAAGAAAAATATCCAGGGCGCAAAACAGAAAAAGGGAGAAGGAAGTTTATGTTTATGTTTATTAAATTTGTTCATTTTTTTACAAAAGAAACACAATACAAGACAATCCCATAAATGATAATGTACAAAATATAAAAAAATGAAAGGTAGCAGAAAGAAGAATAAATCTTATTATATCTGCCCCTTTTTTCAAACAATCAGATTAAACAATAATAATCTTCCACCAACAGTACAAAATGACTAACTCTTTCTAATTTTCTAACTAATACAATACACATTACGCTATTTCATATATATATTTTTTAACACATTTGTTTTGATCATTTTCTTAAATGTAAACATTGACTTGGCATTTTTAACTACATTCTCCAAGCCATTCCATAATCTAATTCCCTGGATTGAGGTAGAACGTCCCTTCAAACTAGTTCTGAATTGTGGTTTTACAAACATCTCTGTCCCCTTAAGATTATAACAACTTTGTCTTTTAACAAAATGCATTTGGATATTTAAAGCTCGTAGCTCCCGAAGTTTTTGGCAGGATGGAAAAAAGCCTTTCAGTGTGGTCAAAAGATAGTAGGTAAGTACAGTCAGTGTATGAGCAGGACAGGAGGCTTGTAAATATTCAGGTATTAGCTAAAGCTAGCCTAATAGGAATCGTCCCATATTTGGCTGTTAAATAAATGTTGCCTCCCCTAGACGTGATTTGTTTAATATTTTTATGAATATTTGATACGTGTCACACACACATCCACACACTAAGTGTAAGAATCACCTAAATAAAACTCAGGAAATATTAACACAGGAAAGCAAAACTGTGGTGGCAGTTCCCAGCTATGTTCCAACGCAGTGCTGCAATTTATTCACTCATATGTACATTTATTATTATTGATTCTTTAATTAAAGA
Organism: Garcialebias charrua; assembly: GCA_038048925.1. Lineage (NCBI taxonomy): Eukaryota > Metazoa > Chordata > Actinopteri > Cyprinodontiformes > Rivulidae > Garcialebias > Garcialebias charrua. Next base: position 9,026 of record JBBPBX010010092.1, on the reverse strand, counting down.
TGAGCTGTACAAGTTTATGTGTGTATCAGACAAATTAGTCCTCAGTGTCACTATAGCCCTGAGACTCAAAAAGGTTGGCAGAGGGACACCTGAGTTTAAATGTCTTATTTAATATCACTACAGTGGTGTGTGTTGTGATGTATCTGGTAAGTCAGATCAGATGAAATGTCCAGTCAGTAACTGTTATCCAACAAGGAGATCATTTAAATTAAAGTTTCATTTCTATTGTGGTTTGACTGCTGTATTTTTAAACCTACTTAACACAAAATTAATGTCATTCAGCTGTGAGGATGGAGAGAAGGAAGAGAAGATGACAGAGGAATCAGGACAGACTGGGGAAGGCAACAGGTTGGTCTAATGCAGGTGGAAGTGAGGGAACAGCTACTTAATCCCAAGCAATAACATGTAAACATTATTTTTAAAAACTGTATTAAGATCTGTAATTTTTACAACTAATATATAATGCTTTTTTGACCATATGACAGTGCAGAATGCCACAGACAAAGGGTGAAGGAGACAGACACGAGGTCAGTGATAGAGGAGACAAGTGATGACATCAGGTAGGAATAATTACATTAGGGAGGCAACAAAAACCTATACTGTATACCATGATGGTTTGAATTTCTGATGACCATCTTTCATTGTCTTCTTTCACGGAAAGTAACAGTTTAAATGTCATAAATGTTAAAACTCTGACATGGACTCCAGGCTGTTAAGATTTCATATTTTCGCTACATAAAATATTGAGCACTGATTACCACTATTGTTATATATTTTTACTTTATTAAACTTCTTATTTGTTTATGATTGGAATGATCACCTGATATAATATGTAACATAAAAAAAATCTGTAATATTGCTACTGTATTTTCTAAGTGCATGACTAAGGGAGGAAAGCTGTATGAGGCGGCAGGTGTAAAAAAAAGGGGGGGGGGCGCCGTTGATGGTTTCGCATCCACCTCAAAAATATGTAGTTGTGCCCCTGTGTTAGCTGTTATCATTTGAAGTCTTTCTGCGTTGACAAAATATACAGTATAGTTTCCACAAGACAAACATGTTTTATTAACATTATTTGAGGTCTAACAGCACTGCATCTTCGAAAACATTTCTGCCATTTCTCTGTTTCTGTAAGCATCGGTGAAATGCTGTCACAGAAAAAAAAGCAATCCTGTCATCATTGTGTATAAGCATACAGTTTATACACAAGACTGTTTTGTTTATTGTCAAATATGAATTAATACTTTGTTTTACAGCAGCAACTGGCCAACAACTCCTTGCTGACAAAGGGTTTGATGTCAAGTCAGAGGTGGTTTATTACAGTAATTGATTACTGAAATAGTGTACACATCCCAAAACAGACATTGATTGTAGTACATTAAATTTAGAAATGAACACACCAACCTTTAAAAATAAAGAAACTGTGCTCTAATTTGACTTTTAGTGAAGTGGAACTTTTGTTTAGTTAAATTTTTTAATCTGTTAATATACAAATGCTGTTTTAGTCACATTTAAAAAAAAAAAACATAAACATTACACTGTCTAAAGTCTCCAAGTTGTCAGAGAAGGCATCATTAAAAAAAATATTAGCAGGTTACTGTCTGTCCTAGGCTGCTGTCCTTGACAAGTGAAATGACAAACACAAACACATCTTCTGGTATGTGTTGTTTCTGTTTGTGACTTATATAAATAATGTGTGTGCTTGTGAGACATTTAAAGATGTTTTGAACTTCTGGCAGGTCTCTCTGATGGCGTGGAGACTGGACAGGGCCCGCGGTCGTCAGCTACTTCATCTGCCGGAGGGTCTGGATCGAGAAACCGCAGCCAGGGCTTTGAGCATACCTCAAAAGAAAAAAACATGGTTTTAAATTCTAGACAAAATAAAGGAATTAAAGAAACATACAGATAAGTGTTAGTGGTTTTTAAAGATTACGACTACAACCTGCAAAAGGCAACAATGGCTCCACGCTCAAAATGTCCTTGTGAAGACCAGCCAGCAGTGATGGGCTCATCAGGATGTCGTGGGTTCAAAATGCAGGCTGTTCAGCGTTCTCCTGGAAAACTTCTGGATGCCGATGTCATGCCTATAATGACACCAACATGAAAAATGTGGTTTATATCTAACACATATTAGCAAATCTGTTTGTAGAAGTGTTTTTTAAAAAATGTCCAAGAACTATTCCAGATCTTACAATTGTAGAAAACATTTAAAACCGTGCATATGTGATTGCATTTATTATCTAGTGCCACTAGAAAACAACAATAGTTAACACAATAAAATAAACTACAATTGTAAAATGTTGAATAGTTTTTTGACTGGAATAAGACAAAATAAGTGATATTGTATTATTCCAGTTGTTGGTGAAGTTTGACTGAAAGTCACCTTTCTGGGTATTTGTGTTATAAGCGTGATATGAAATTTCTTCAGGAACACTGATTAAACTCACTTTAAAACTTGCAGCTCATCCAAGTAGCAGGTGCAGTTCGTTTTGGGGCTGGTCCCTTCCATGTACAACTGGGTGCAGGTTGGTTTAGAAAGTATTTCCAGCATGGTTGCAGCCACCTCCTTGTCTGCAAACACAAACACAATATATAACCATATTGTGTGTGTCATTATGGAATTCACATGCATATAGGATTTTCACACATTTTACGTCTAATAAAGTGTAAGCTGTATAAACAGTGTGTCAAAAGTAAATACGTTCTCAAAGATAATTAAATTTTCCCAGGAAAGCTAATAAATGTATCTCCTGGGATAGTTATTATTTTTCACATCACAACATCACCAATTGTCTCAGGTTGTATTTAAGACATAGTTTACAGAAATCAAATAAGAAATAAGGACGCTGTGAACATTTGTGTGACTCAAACGTCATGTTTTTGTTTACATACTGTGCTTACAGTATACTGACAGCTCTTATGAAGACATGGTGCTAGTTATAGCAGCTAACAGAAGATGTTAAACCTGTAACAATAACCAAATCAGTCTAAATATCAGAAGTATTGGCGTGAGAAATTTAAAACATTTATTTCTGACGCTTGGATAATACAGGTTGTTGACAACGACACACAACGACTCACCCTGCTGGACATTCGCAAAAAGCCTGAAGGAGTTCCCCATTTTCCATCAGCGAACACAGTCACCTCCTCTAGTATCCGCGGCACAATGTTCAGGCATTTTGACCAGTGGTTGTTCAATATTTTAAGAAAACAAGCTTCTAAATTACAACTCGCTATCATTACGAAGCTCCTCGGCTCCTTCCCGAGCCCCTGCATCCGGTTAGGGCTTTTTGCCGTCCAATCAGAACGCTCGTTTCAGGCGAGCTTTGCGTGATGACGTCAACTGGTAAAAGGTCTATTGAGTGCGGTCGGAGAGATAAGAGTTGAACCAGTTTAACGGAGTACTTGAGATGCCAATGGAGGTTAGTCTGTTGAGGAGGATAGAATGACAGATGGTGTCGAAGGCAGAACTTAAATCAAGAAGTAATATCCATCCATCCATCCATTCATCCATCTTCTTCCGCTTATCCGGGGTCGGGTCGCGGGGGTAGCAGCCTAAGTAGGGAGGCCCAGACTTCCCTCTCCCCAGCCACTTGGAGCAGCTCCTCCGGGGGAATCCCAAGGCGTTCCCAGGCCAGCCGAGAAAGAAGTAATAATAACAAGAAAAAGATTCAGAAAAGCAGCTGAAATGTCTATTTAAGACGATAGTACATCACAACGACCCAATAATGATACTTGTTTGTTAAGTCGGTATGTCCCGTCAGCATGGATGACTGGACTCAGTGAAAGCAAATGTTGTACAATGATCCAAACAAAAACTAAGAAAAACCAAACGCCATCCGATGCTTTAGGAGAAAAGAGAGATCGCCACTCCAATGCAGGAGCTTTGAGAAGGGGAGGATACAGAAGGAACAGATGCCATGTGCTGGCAACTCCCACCAACCTCACGTCAGTCTACGTTGGTCCTGATGAGACCGCTTTGATGGAGGACACGGGGTGGACAGAAGAATCAGTGACACTGGGTTCTGTCACACTTTTATTGAAGGGTCAGAGTGAGTGAACCACCAGCTGAACTTAACCTGTAGACAACTGTGTTTAGAAGGTTGGACACGAGACAGCAGATGTTCTTTCTGCTACGAGCTCAGTTGTCTTTGTCGGTACGGGTTTATATGCACCGACTGCGTGGGCTAATTACAGTTAAAATAAATTTCTGTTGTTGGTGAGCTAGTTGATTCATGAAAATTGTATGTGAAGAAAAAATATACAGTACATTGGAAAAAAAAAAAACTATAAGTAACTGTAGTTGTATAAATATGCTCTTTTAAGGAGGGGGAGATGTATGGTAAATATAGAAGTACGGTCACTTTAAGAGATGAGTGCGCAAAGGATTCTGGGTACTACTGTACTGTCGTTGTTTGAACGCAAGTGTAAAATAAAGACGCTTGAGTATGAGAAGCTGCATCATCCTTTATGTCACATAAGTTAAGAGTGAACGTTACAGTGGTGTTCTAATTCAAGATGTTCCCAACCAGTTTGCCCACTGCACTCTAATGGTATCTGCTCCTGCAAAAGCTCAAACTGACTTTATGAGCATGTCTGTCACACTATGACTTACTTAAAACACAATAAAACACTGATGTTTTATATCATCTTCACCTCCAGCAGTGGCAACAGTAGCATGCTCTCTACACACAGTGTTATACATCATTTGTCATTCAGTCTGCTGCTAATAAACATATTTTTGTTTAAAGTTGTAGTTTTAATGTCACAAGTAAAATGTTTTTACACTGCTCACTGTAATGCCACTTTAGTTGGTGATATGTGACTTATCTGTGCTGCTGATTATTTATGCTGCTGATCTCATGCTGCTGTATTCATTCATACCTATCTGCTCACCGCAGATCATGTTCGGGCTGCTGTTGTTAAGTCATATTGTTTTACATCGTTAGCGATTGGCGTATATCTTAGCGTACCATTTAGCGCTCGTTTTGCGTATATCATATTGTATTCAGATCCTTATTTAATGTTTCTTTTTATACTTTGTATTTTTCTATTTTGGGGTGTAACTGGGACCCTGCGTACATAATTTCGTTCCACCTCGTGTACCACATGTGGTGGAAACGACAATAAAGTTGACTTGAAATTGAACTTGCATTGATATTTACCACTAGATTGGCGTTTGGCTTAAGGGGGAGCAGTAAGTCTTTCTGTTACCTGCAAACAGCACAATACTGTACAACTCAGTCTGTATTAATGGGCACGCTTTATCATTTTAACCCTCGAGGTAAGTGCGTGACGATTCCTCGTTCACTGGACGGGAGGCTGCAGGTGTCCCACAGGAAAGGTCTGCCTCATGTGATCTACTGCCGAGTGTGGCGCTGGCCCGACCTGCAGTCTCACCACGAGCTGAAGGCCCTCGAGTGCTGCGAATTCCCTTTCGGCTCCAAGCAGAAAGACATCTGCATCAATCCGTACCACTACAGACGGGTGGAGACTCCAGGTGCGCACGTTGCTGGAGAACATCTGGATTTCTCTCTTGTTTTCATCGGCTCCCTCTTTAACTTTTGATTTTGTTTTTTTTAGTGCTTCCACCAGTTCTGGTCCCACGTCACAGCGAGTTCAACCCACAACACAGTTTGCTGGCAAAGTTTAGGAACGCCTCCCTGAACAACGAGCCGCTGATGCCTCAAAACGCCATCTACCCAGACTCCTTCCCTCCTCTGCCCTGCTCCTCCTTCTCCTCCTCTCCTGCTTCATCCCTCGCTCAGTCCCCCACGTCACAGAGCTACCCCAACTCGCCCAGCAGCTCTGCACAACCTGGCAGTCCATATCATATCACAGGTAGAACATAAAAGCACAAACTTGTAGATGCTAACAGCAGTTGTGAAGGGGTTAACTTTCCCCACGTTCTGTTTCTCCCAGCCGAGACTCCTCCACCTCCCTACAGCATGATGGAGACAAACTCTCAAGATGATGTGAAGCCAAGCAACTCCAGTGAAACCATTAAACTCACATTTTCTGCTCCGCACAGAGGTAAATTAACTTGAATGCACAGAAAATTTAAATATGTTTGGATGTTGTTTGTGGGGGTCCTCAGGGATCAGTTCTGGGCCCCAAACTGTTTCTGTAAATGATCTACCAGTTATGTATTGTACCTGAGATGATGAAAAGTATACTACAGGTAGTCCTCAACTACCGTTCCTACGCAGCGTCGTAAACCGAATTTCGACGTAAGTCGGAACATACGTACATACTGCACCATATACGTAAATACTGCACCATATACGTACAGTACTGTATTCCCAAGCACTTAGCCTATCCTAACACAGTACCCTACATAATTATCAAAAAGCACATACATTTGGGAGCCATAATGAAGGAAAAAAATAGTTAATTTCCTACTGGGATGCTGGTGAAGCCGTTTTCCTCCGTCCATCCTCCGTATTCTCTATTGCGTTTACGTCGTAAAACCGCCGTCCATAAAACAGCTACTTTTCCACAGCTGCTGCCTGTTTCTGCCGGTCCAGCTTGGTCCAACAAGTTTTGTTTTGTTTTTTGAACGTCCAGAGGACCAGACTTAGCTTTTTTAGAGAGTACAGTGCAGCATTTCTCTGTCGCTACGTTTACAACGTAAAACCGGAAACTGCGTAACTCGGCTTTTCAAAATAAATTTTCTAAATAATTATTTAATTTTTTTGTGGGAGATGCGTCGTTTCTCGAGACCGTCGTAAGTCGAGGACTACCTGTATTTGCCGATAATACAAACATTTTTTTGTGTTGGAGATGATATGGAACAACTGTTAAAGGATGTAACTGATGGATTGAACAAACTTAAAATGTGATTTGATGAAAATAAACTGTCCTTGAATCTACACAGAACAAAAAATACCGTAATTTTAGTTGGGAACTATTAATCACATACAGACATTCAAATACAAATAGATGGGGTGAATATTGAAAGAGTTCATGAAAACAAAGTTCTAGGTGTCATTACTGATGATAAACTCAACTGGAAACCACACATCAGATATGTTCAAAGTCTTAAGAAATATCACCCTCTTAAACAAAGTCAAGTTGGTCATAGAACAAAAAGCTTTAAATGTACTCTACTGTTCACTAATCTTACCTTATTTGAGTTATTGTGTAGAAATCTGGGGCAAAAATTCCAAAACTGAGTTATTATTATAACAATAATCCATAAGGTGGGATATTTAGAAAGCACTAATCCACTATGTGTAAAATCTAAATGAGAGCTCTAATTCTTTACAAAGTCAAAAATAAACAATTACCAGAAAACATTCAAAACCTGTTTAAGACTAAAGCCTGAAATACACCTGAGCGTCCTCAGGTACGCCACTCTACGCGCGCATTTTGTGCGCATGTGTTTTGCTGCTATACTTCAGAAACTATCAGCTTTCAAACGCTCGCGTTCTCCTTGTTGTAATATGAGCAGCTGCGCACGGAGGGGACTCAACTGAGCTCGCTGATTGGTCACTTGCTGACACGCCTACTGAAATGATTGACAGCTTTCAGTCAGCTCATGTAGCTCGCTGAAGACCGCGGCGGTGTTCATACGGTGTTTCTACTATATATGTTATAAAAAGTTCTCTCAGAAATAAAAATAATAACAGGGAGTGCTTTTCCTGCAGCACACAGCCCACCAGGGATATTTAAAACATCGCGCACCCAGGTAGGACCTGAATTCATTCATTTCATTCATGGAGTGAACGGAGGAAGAAGTGATTACTTGACTTTAGGCAAAAAAACAAAAGAAAAGGCCCGATCAGCGATAAAGAAGGGGAATTTATTTCATTTGTGTAACATACAAAACAGTCCGGCGCCGGGGAAGTTTATGGTCAGACACCGCGCATCGCGCACGCGGACGTAAAAAAAAAGCTTTGCGCGTATGTGCCCTGAGGGGCTACGCGGGGCTACGCTTTTGCCTTGGCGTACGTACGTTGCGTATAGGCGTATCCTGAGAACGCTCAAATGTATCTCGGCCTTAATGAGCAAATTTACAAGTTAAAGGAGCTGTGTGTAACTTTTCTAACAATATATTTTTAACATATTTCTTCACTCTGTCACTACCTCCTGACATACTGATTTTAGACAAGTAATCTCTGAAAAAAACTATTGTCCCCTTGCTTCTCTAAAAGCATTTCTAAAAAGCCACAGTGACCCACCGTTAACCAGCCAATAAAAACAGAGCTTGAATTTGAATCAGCCAATAAAAACAGAGCTTGAATTTGAATTTCAGCAGAGCAAGGGGTAACAGAGCCATATATGGCTCTGAGGGGGAGGGACCAGAAACGTGTCTCTGTTCAAAATTTTCCTAAGTTCCAGCGTGTTCCAGAAATTACATACTGAACCTTTAACAGGAATATTTAAGAGAACCATCCATCCATCCATTTTCTTCCGCTTATCCGGGGTCGGGTCGCGGGGGTAGCAGCCTAAGTAGGGAGGCCCAGACTTCCCTCTCCCCAGCCACTTGGAGCAGCTCCTCTGGGGGAATCCCAAGGCGTTCCCAGGCCAGCCGAGAAACATAGTCCCTCCAGCGTGTCCTGGGTCTTCCTCTGGGTCTCCTCCCGGTGGGACATGCCCGGAACACCTCACCAGGGAGGCGTCCAGGAGGCATCCTAACCAGATGCCCGAGCCACCTCAACTGGCTCCTCTCGATGTGGAGAAGCAGCGGCTCTACTCCGAGTCCCTCCCGGATGACTGAGCTTCTCACCCTATCTCTAAGGGAGAGTCCAGCCACCCTGCGGAGAAAACTCATTTCAGCCGCTTGTATCAGAGATCTCGTTCTTTCGGTCACAACCCAAAGCTCATGACCATAGATGAGGGCGGAGCGGTTTGCAGCTGAATGTGATGCGGCCGGGATGAGGATCAGTTCCTCCAAATCCGAGGCCATGGTCTTGAGCCGGAAAAGGGTAGCATGCCCTCTCCGGGTCGGGGAGGAGGTCCTGCCCCAAGTGGAGGAGTTCAAGTATCTCAGGGTCTTGTTCACGAATGAGGGAAAACTGGAGCGT
>JBBPBX010010091.1:23229-58618 GCA_038048925.1 Garcialebias charrua | reverse complement strand
CTGACAGGACCAGAGGACCCGAGCCCCACCAGGCAGCCACCAGGCCGAGCTGACAAACGCCCAAGCGCCCAGCCCCAGATAGTGAGGGCCCCAAGCACGCCCGTAGGCAGAGGAACACCCACCAGGGGGCCACGTGGCAGGAGCGCGACACTGGGTAGCCTCAGAAGTATCAGAGAGGGGGCAGTCCAAGTCCCAGCCTGACACTTAAACATTCATACACAGACACACTCATTCAGACCCACCCTCATCCTCACCCTCAGTCACAGAAAGACAAACAATAACGACACGCTCCATTCATAATCCCGATGCACACTCTATACCCCCTAGGTCCAAGACATGTACCTGCTACCTACATGGGGCAGCCCACATCCAAACCCAGGAGGTAGACCCATTCATTCTGGGGTGGAGAGCAGCAGACGTCCAAGATCCGGCACACCCCGCGCCCTGCCGACAGGACAGGACAGGACACCCGAGCCCAAGCAGCCCCAGAGGGAGCCCACTGCCAGCCCCGCCCACGGCGAACCCGCAGGCCCCGAACCCCCCCACTCCCCAGCACAACCCCTGACGGCCCACCCCCAGAATGTCCGCAAGGCAACCAGGGGGGCAAGAGAAAAATAAATAAATAATATATAAATAAATACATAATAAATAAAATTGAAATTAACAAATCAAGACCCCGACACACACACCCCCGTCCCCAAATGTACTGTTGGTGAGTGTTGTTGTAAAGTGTATTTAAAAAGGAAAGAGAAGGAGCAAAGGCTGGCATTATACCAGTTTCCCCTCCACTCCAACTCTAACCCAGGCCCTAATTGTCTAAATGCATAATGTTGAGTGAGCATAGGCATGGGGGCGAGATTGATGTCATCCCGCCACCCATAGCCATAGTGCTCACTCCTTCCCTATATGTGACTTTTATGAAGATGTTTATGAATGAATGTCTAAAGTGTATATAAAATTGAGTCCCAGGTGCTCTTAACAACAGAGATGTAAAACCATTGCAGCACACCCGAGACCCAAATTCCCTACATGTATTAATTTAAGATGAAGAGGGCGGAGGTGCGTGTTGAGGGATGGGGAGAAAAATAACTGCAGGAACAGTGCTCCCACAGCGAGTCAGCTCCCCCGCTGACCCTGCTTACCCCCCAGCTCGCCAAGGTCCACCCAAGGAGCGAGGTAAAGGAAACACCTCTCCGACCGCCAGGACATTGAGCCAAGACCAGAGAGGGACACGGCCCCGAGGGCCGCCAACAGCAGAACCAACAGCCCACACCCGCCAGGGCCGCCACGACCCCTGCGAACCGCAGTCAGCCCGCCGTCCAAGAGGACACAAAATCCCACATGGACGACACGGCCAAGAGCGCCCGCCCAACCGTCGACAGAGCCAGGAAGCACCAAGAACAGGCCCCAACCGGGGCCCGCACACCGGCCAAGTATAGTCCAAGACCATCATCCAGGACATCCACCTAATCCCCACCCCAGAAGAAATACTATACCCACCCTTCATATTAACAACTTTCAGAACACATAACACATTAGACACCCAGGCTGGGTTTGCCCGCCCCCTCCCATTGGCCACCAGTCACGCCCCCAGACACCCACCCCCCAGCATATGAACCCCAACCCACCAGCGAGCCGAGAGCCCCCGGCCAGAGCTGGGCACCAGAGCGCCAGCCAGCCCATAGCCCGGCGACCCGCCCGCCAGAGCCCAAGACCCCCGACCCCCACCAGGCCCAAGCCCGGGGACGACGCGCCCCCAGAGTCCCAAGCCCCCGGCACCCACCCCGAAACCACCCCAGCACAGCCGGGTCACCGACCGGCGACCCATGACCGCCGCCACCGACCACCCGAGGGCCCGCATGCCGCCCCCAGCAGATATCCCCCAGAACCCCCCCGGTCCTCCCCAGGTCGAAGACAAGGTCCTCCCCGCCCAAGCAGCCCTAACCCCCCGGCGCCCCAAACCCCAACCTCCCCCCCCTCCAGTCCCAATGCCCCACAAGGCCACATCCCAGACCCCCCACCCTCACTACGTAACGGAGCCGATCAAAGAATGCCAAATAGGTTGATCCAATGTGTCGGCAGATGCTGTTTCAAGACTAATATGATCTAACAGAAGATTTTTATACTGATTAACGCTAAGATTATTTTTATTTTTCCAATTTACGAGTATGGTTTTCTTTGCGATGCATAAGGCAGTGAAAAGCATATAGGATGTATTTTTTTCTAGTATAACATCTTCAAAGATACCCAATAAGCAAACAGATGGAGAGAGTGGGATATTAATTTTCAAACATTTAGACAAGTCTTCACATACCTGTACCCAGAACCTCTGAACGGATGGACAGAACCAGAGCGCGTGAATATAATCATCAGGTGTATTACTTATGCACTGTGAGCACTTGTTAGATGGTATAAAGCCCATCTTAAACATTCGCTCCCCTGTATAATGTACTCTATAGAGAACCTTATATTGTATTAATTGTAAATTGGAGAGTCTAGTCAATTTAAAAGTATTTGAACATACTTGAGACCAAATTTTTTGTTCAAAGTTGATTGATAAATCTGACTCCCATTTTTCAACAGGTAGTGCTATCGAGTCATCGATCCTAGACAATTTTTTGTATATTTTAGATAATAATTTCGGTGGTTGAAAATTAATAAACTCTAACACACATGTTGGGGTTTCCAACAATGTTTTATTAAGCTTAAATTTCTTTTTTACAATTGACTTAATTTGTTGGTATTGTAGGAAATATTTATTATCAATGTCATATTGTATTATTAATTTATTAAATGGAATAAAGTCTATACCCTCAAATATGTGTTCCAGACATTCAATACCTTTCATTCTCCAACCTGGGAAATTTAACATATTATTTTCTTGTTGAATGTCAGGATTGTTCCAGAGAGGTGTATGTCTACATGGGAGTAGTGAAGACTTTGTCATTTTCAGATACTCCCACCATGCTGTCAGAGATGAGCTAATATTGATGCTCTTAAAGCAGACATGTCTTTTTAAATCTGTACTGATAAATGGTAGATCTGAAATCCTAATATTATTACATAAAGTTTGTTCTATATCTATCCAAGTTTCATCTAGTGCATTCGGTTTTAACCACTTTGATATATATTGTAATCTGTTTGCTAAATAGTAGTAATAAAAGTTTGGAAGTTCTAATCCTCCGGTATCTTTAGATTTTTGTAATGTTTTTAAACTAATACGCGGAGTTTTATTGTTCCAAAGGAATTTAGATATAGAAGAGTCCAGGGACTTAAACCATTCATTTGAAGGTTTATTTGGAATCATTGAGAATAAATAATTTATTCTCGGCAGCACCATCATTTTTACTGAGGCAACTCTTCCCATAAGTGATATGGGTAGAGATCTCCATCTAGTAAGATCGTCTTCAATTTTCTTTAATAATGGGATATGATTTAATTTTATTAAATCCTCCAATTTAGGAGAGATATTAACACCTAAATATTTAATATTACCTGATTGTAGTCTTTCATTAAGAGAATTATTAAACACACAATTTATCGGAAGCACTGTAGATTTTGTCCAGTTTATAGAATAATCAGAAACTTTTGAAAATGAGTTTATTAACTTGATAACATTGGATATTGAGTTTCCTGAGTTCTCAAGAAAAAGCAAAACATCGTCAGCATAAAGACTCATTTTATGTTCTATGTTTCTACCCTTTATGCCTTTAATATCAACACTTTGCCTTATTGCTGCTGCTAACGGTTCAATAAAAATAGCAAATAATGCTGGTGAAAGTGGACAACCTTGCCTGGTGCCCCTCTGTAAACAGAAGCTTGAAGATAATTGATTATTTGTCCTGACACACGCTGTTGGTGAACTATATAATATTTTTAACCAGTTAATGAAGTAATCCCCAAATCCAAATTTATTTAAGGTAGCAAATAAGAAATTCCAATTTACTCTATCGAATGCTTTTTCAGCATCTAAAGAAAAAATAGCTGTTTCAATATTTTTAAAATACGAATACTCTATTACATTATATAATCTTCGTGTATTTGTGTCTGAGTGTCTTCCTTTTATGAATCCGGTTTGGTCTGGATGTATAATAACAGGAGTTATCTTCTCTAGTCTTTTAGATAAGACTTTACAAATTATTTTAACATCAACATTAATGAGAGAGATTGGACGATAACTCGTAGGTAATACTGGGTCTTTGCCTGGCTTTAATAAGAGACTAATGTTGGCTGAATTCATATGTGTTGGTAGCCTGCCATTTTCTTCTGACTCAAGTAGCACTCTATAAAATATTGGTTCCAGTATATCCCAGAACTTTTTATAGTATTCTACTGGATATCCATCAGGACCTGGCGATTTCTTATTAGGCATGCTTTTAATTGCTTCATGGAGCTCATCTGAAGTTAATGGTGAGTCTAGTTTTGATGATTGACTAATATCTAGTTTTGGGAGTGTTACTTTCTCTAAGAATTCATTAATATCCTCATTAGATGGATTTATTTGTGGAGTGTATAGAGTTTTATAGAAATCTTTAAAAACATTGTTTACTTTTCCCTCATCATGAATTATATTTCCATCTTTATCTTTAATACCAAATATATATGTTTTTTCTTTGTTTAATTTAAGTTGATTAGCTAAAAAGCTCCCTGATTTATTACCGTATTCAAAATTATCTAATCTAAGTCTTTGTATCAAGAATTTATTTTTCTTATCAATAATTTCATTTAGTTCTAATTTTACTTTGCGTAGTTTTTGCTGTGTTTCCTCTTCTTGTAGACCTTCTAATAGTTTAATGGATTTCTCTAATTCCTCAATACGTTTATTTTCTTTTTTCTTTTTATTTGTTGAATAGGATATTATTTTACCTCTCATAACTGTTTTCCCAGCCTCCCAAAGTGTACATGCTGATGTTCCTGGCAAATCATTCAACTCTAAATATGATGCCCATTCTATTTTAAAATATTGCAAAAATTCTTCTTCTTGAAGCAGTGATGTATTGAATCTCCAATTTATATTTTTTCTAGTTTCTTTTTTATAATCTAAATATAGAGTAACTGGTGCATGATCGCTGACAGCAATGGTGTGGATCTTAGTGTCTGAAATGTTGGTCAGCAATGAATTGCTTACTATGAAATAATCTATACGAGAATATGAGTGATGCACATGTGAAAAGAAAGAATATTCTTTGCTATCAGGGTGAAAAGAACGCCATGCATCGCAGAGTCCATAATCATTCATATACTGTTTAACTATATTTATAGATTGCCAACTGCGTTGAGTTCCCACTGTATTCAGTCTGTCTATTTTGTCATTGAAACCAAAGTTGAGATCACCTCCCATTACCAGTGAGGAATCCATGTGCTTTGATAGAGTGGAAAAAAAGTCATGAAAAAAAGAAGCGTCGTCTACATTTGGCCCATATATGCTAACTATACAATAATTTTGTCTAAATATTGATAACTTTAATATTATATATCTACCGTGTGGGTCTATAACCTGATCTAATACTGTGAAGTTAACATTTTTATGTATTAAAATTGCTACCCCTCTTTGTCTAGAATTATAACAGGCTGAGAATACATTAGGAAACTCTGAAGATTTTAGCTCATCTACAGTTGAGGCCAATTTATGAATTTCTTGGAGTAATACAACATCTGCCTTTAATCTTTTAATCTGATTAAAAATCCTATATTTTTTATGTTGGCTACCGGCTCCATTAATGTTCCATGTGACAAACCCTAAAGAACCCATACTTGTGCTAATGATAATAAATCTATACCACACCCACTATCACAAATATAAAAGATAACAATAGATCCAGACAAAAACATATTCCTTAATGAATAACTATATATGATTTTTAAATAAAGTAATTGCTGTTTCTTTTGAAAATGAATCAGGGAAGTTTTCATTCATAAAGTAATTGTATGGATATACAAAGACGTGTGTGAACCCTTGTGCTTGTGCGCTGATAATTGTTGAGTTAGAAAAATATAGACAAGAAAACAAAGAGAAATGATATACATGGAAACATAATTCAGATAAGAAAAAACAAAAACACCCTCTTACCACATCAAGTGTCATCCCACCTTGTGTATCACCACTATCTGAGTGTGTCCCACCACCGAGCTGTGCTGAAAAAAAATTAAATATATCTGGTAAGTAATATTAACAAATACTATATTTAATAATATTAATCAATATTAGCAACCGATATAGTTCTTACCTTGATCATATGGCTAATAAAGCCAAGGAGTAGCTTCTGGATCTCTAAACAGCTGACCGTTTATATAGAGTTTATCCACAGAGATGTTAGCTCTTATTCCTTCGCTTATATTTTTCTTTCTTATCGGGAATAGAACTTTCCTTCTGCTCAGGATTTCTGCAGGATATTGATCGTTCATGCTAAAATTTGTCCCACGTAGTTCCCTACCCCGGCTTTTAACCTGTTCCTTTTGTTTATAATGTTCGAATTTAGCTATTATCGGGCGCGGTCTAGTGTTCCCAGGCCGTTTAGCCCCGAGGCGGTGAACTCGATGAAAAGTAATTGCTTTAATGGTTTCACTCGGCAACTTTAGCTGTTTTTGAAAGAAGTCCCGAACCAAGGCCTCCGGATTCTCCTCCACTCCCTCCGGAATCCCAGAGAAAATAACATTATCCCGCATACTTCTGGCTTGGATATCTAATACTGACTCTTTAAATTTTTTATTATCCCCGGAAAGTTGCAACATCTGATCTTTAAGCTGTCCAACTGTTACCTTTAGCTCGATGTTTTCATTAGCTAGAGATGCTACCTGTTCCTGGGTGAACTCCAGTGATTGTCTCAACCCCATTACTTCCTTCTGTAGCTCCTCAACTAACGCCAGCCGGGCGTCCAAGCTAGACAACTTTTTATCAATTGACTCCAGAATCGTCACGAAGCCTGAATTATCCACCGAAGGTTCCGAAACGCTATCTGAGCTTCCCTCTCGGTACCGTTTAGCATTCGGCTTCGACTCGCCACCGCTACCGCTCGTGTTAGCCGAACCGCTACCCGCACCGGATGTTACATTAGGGTCGCTCATGACAAACCTTTCAAAATAATCGTCGATAAACAACTCAAGGCTCTCCGACGTTTCCACGTCCAGTTTTGTGGAAATAATGGGGGGAGAAAAGATCGGTTATCAAATTTTTAATACCTTTTTAAATGATCTTACATTTAGTTATATAGTTTATTTAAATAAATATGGACTTACCAAAGCTTTATCATAATACTCACGCACAAGTATAGAGTTTTTCAGCAGCAGCTCATTCCCCACGTCCGCACCTCACAGAACCGGAAATCGGGCAGCTGCGTTCTGAACCAGTTGTAATCGTGCAATGGTGGCTTGACTGACGCCAAACAGAAGTGAATTGCAGTAATCAAGCCTAGATGTAATGAATGCGTGAATCACTGTCTCCAGGTAGGGTTGTCTTTGCTCTATTGCAAATCATGTCGAAACGTGGGAAAAAAGAGGAACTTCACGGACTGTGAACTGGAGACACTTCTGAGTGAGGTAGAGGCACGGAAAAAAGTTTTGTTTGGCACGCTGTCCTCTGGCGTTACAGCTAAGCGCAAAAGGCGTGAGTGGGACAGCTTGTGTGAAGCTGTGGGGTCAGAGCAGCGAACACCGGCAGAACTAAAAAAAAAGTGGTCAGATATTAAAGGAGAAATGTAATCAAATCTGAAAAAATCGATATAACAAGAATTTCATATAGTAAACAACACACATAAACATACTTAGTATGCTTTTTTCAAGTCAGTAGCTTAAAGAAATAGTTTTTTACATTTTTCCTGCTACATGCCGAAGTGCAGTGATTTCTGTAGTAATTTTCTGGACGCACTTTTATGACACAATTAAGACCTCCTTTGCTATCTTACAATAACACTGAAGCTATAAACCCATCATTACTGTCCTCTTGTCTGTCATTTAAAATGGAAGCAGAAGACTTTTTTGAATCTGAAGGATATCACTTTAGTTTGTCAAAAACAGTTTGGTGATTTAGTGCATTAATGGGCATTTCTATCCTGGAAATACGAATAGCCGTGCGTTAGCCGCCGCATGCTAACGTTAGCATGCTAGCGCCGTATGCTAACGTGGAAGTGGGGGTGTTGAAAATGTCCTGAAACAGTTACCAATGTCTTGTTAAGCTCTGTCTTCCCCAGAACATAGTAGGATCTAAAATGATTTTTAAAGATGAAGGAGCAAGTTGAAACATGCTGTCTCCCTCCTTGCTAGCAGGGAGCTGCCTGGCTAACTAACTACGGTGGCCCTACACGGCCAAAATTCTACAGCAGCCGAATGCACAGGAGCGGTAAAAATACAATATAAAATTTAAAAAAAGTTTTAAAATCGATTTTGGGGCTTTTAGAATCGATTCTGAATCGCCAGGACTAAGAATCTTGATTCTTTAAAAAATAGATTTTTTTTGCTGCATCCCTAATTGCTACACACTGAAACCTTTTTGTCCACAACTAGATACACACACTAATATTACTGTATGAGGATACACACTGAAACCTTTTTGTCCACAACTAGATACACACACTAATATTACTGTATGAGGATACACACTGAAACCTTTTTGTCCACAACTAGATACACACACTAATATTACTGTATGAGGATGAACTCCAGTTGCACTGCCTATGTCATATTCAGGGGACGGAGAGCAGGCAGGGGGAGGGGGGTCAAAAACACCAGATGAGAATTTCTTCACTTTGCAAAGTCTAAATTTGAGTTAGGATGACATTTTTGACTTGTGAAAATTTCTCAACAAGCTTATTTTATGCTTTTCATTAGACTACTATTAGCTTAAAAACACTTTTCATTTCTCCTTTAAGGTGGATGTGAAACGGAGGACAGCTGCCCATCGCCAGAGTGTGTTTTTAGTGGGCATCCACGGTCCCCTGTGAAATAAAAATAATAAATTACAAATCGGCAGTCAGATGCTTATCAGTTCGTAATACGGCGCTTTTGGGTTTCTTTGTGTTAATGAACGTAGCAGTGCGCTGGTGAAAGGCGGACGCATTCCACACTTTACGCACGTGTTTATTTGCAGAACCGCTATACACACAGAAACAAACAAGGGCTTGGTAGACTGCTCTGGAACTGCATTTTAACCAGCCATTAAAAGAAAGTTGATCACTTGAAGCACTGACTAGTAATGGAACTTCAAAGACATGGCGACATGTGGGGGCGCACATGTTCCATGCGCATAAGAGATTACTGTATAAGGATGATCTCCGCATGCTTTTGTATCCACTCATCTAATTGCGTCCATGTGGATGTAATAATTGTTAATCATGTGTGTTTGGTGTGACCAATAATAATTTTCACATCATGAACAGTTTCTCAGAATCACCTCTAAGTGTCGCCAATGGAACCAAAACCACAGAAACGTGCGTACGCCAGCCCTGGAGTTGGCGTGGGACTGCGCACATTTCCACGTTCAGTTCTGTTTTGATACATACGGAGTTTTGCGTGGAGAATGGCGTACGCAAGGTTTTTGTGTGTACGCACCGTTGATACATGAGGCCCAGATCAGTATTTGTGTAGACACTTCTTGCCTTCATAACAGAATAAATTCCACTTGCACAAAGTCAGGTGACCGTAGAACTACAGTCAGGTGTGTGATTAAACAATTATCCTAAATCAGTTCTAATTATGATAAATTTCAAACATAATGAAACATAAATTAAAACACATTTAAATGAAACAGAAACAGGAGTTTTAAAACTTGTTGAGAAAGAACCAATTTCTGCTACCAGTGTGATCCTGATGCATGCTCAATAATCTAGGTAGAAAAATCTAAAAAAGTTAAGTCTGGTCCTCTGGACGGGTTCACAAATATACAGTATAAACGTTTCCAGGGTGCTACCAGGGTGATGTTGTAGAATACTGTTTCATCCACTGGGGAAGGGGAAGACACACTGGGTGGGAATATCTGAGGTTCCTTCCCCAGAATTTTTTGAAAAAAAGTAGATGCCATTTCCTGCGTTCTGGTGTAATTTAACGGGTTATTAAACATTTATGTTTACCTACATAAGTAAACACCCAATTCAATAACTATTTTTGAGAGCACGGCACAAGAAGTAGCCTGACCAACAGCTCTCCTTGTGTGAATTGAACAAGCTCCGCTTCTCTCACACATTCCCACCCCGGTCAACAACTGCCAGCACTAATGTAGCGCAAAAATTGCATAACACAATACAGATGCACTAGCTAAGATTCTACAGACGTTGCGCTCTGATTTTCTCACTCATCCTAACCTCCCCCACCCCGGTCCACAACTGTCGGCACTAACAAAGCGCTAAGCTAGCGTGAAACACAGAGATGTCTCCCCCTCCTCTCCCCACCCCATCCACAAACACACCCTCATAGATACACATCCTGCCAAGGCAAGTGACACCACGGAAACACTGCATGTGGTGTGGTTTGTTTTAGGTAACCAGGAAAACCTGGAGTGGACTTTTAGTGGTTTGAGTTTTCTCCTAATAATCAAGTGGAATGGATTTGTTCATATAGCAATAGAAACAGCACTGGGTAAACTAATATTATAATTAATATAAATATTATATTATTAATTATATTATAAATAATATAAACGTGTGTGTGGGGGGTTCAAATTAATATTTTTTTATATTCACATCTCCTTCACATATAATTAATGTGACACCTATTCTTTCATCGCACAGATCACTGAAAGACTGAGCACATAATCACAAAGTAGTTACAGTACATCAGAAATGATTTTCACTGTCAAATATTAATAAAAGACTATGGTTCCAAGGTCAAACTCTTTAGAAGAATTCCAAATAAATGAGGAACATCAAGCACCATCAACCATAGAAAACTAGACCCTGCCTACATTACTTTGGATATATCCATCCATTCATTTTCTTTTCCCTGCTTTTTATTTCATGGTCGCATGAAGTTTGGGCTTTTCTCCAGCAGTCACCACGTGAGAGGCGGGGTACACCCTGAACAGGTCATAGGTAATACTGTTGTTCTACCTTTGATGAAGTTAGGTGACCCCACAATTATCGACCAATCTTACCTTTAAATATCCAAATGCATTTTGTTAAAAGACAAAGTTGTTATAATCTTAAGGGGACAGAGTTGTTTGTAAAACCACAATTCAGAACCAGTTTGAAGGGACGTTCTACCTCAATCCAGGGAATTAGATTATGGAATGGCTTGGAGAATGTAGTTAAAAATGCCAAGTCAATGTTTACATTTAAGAAAATGATCAAAACAAATGTGTTTAAAAAATATATATGAAATAGCGTAATGTGTATTGTATTAGTTAGAAAATTAGAAAGAGTTAGTCATTTTGTACTGTTGGTTGAAGATTATTATTGTTTAATCTGATTGTTGGAAAAAAGGGGCAGATATAATAAGATTTATTCTTCTTTCTGCTACCTTTCATTTTTTTTATATTTTGTACATTATCATTTATGGGATTGTCTTGTATTGTTTCTTTTGTAAAAAAAATGATCAAATTTAATAAACATAAACATAAACTCTGCATTTTAGCTAACATTCTAGAAAAACTGATAAACTCTCAAATCAATAAGTATTTTGATTAATTTAACATCTTGCCTCCACATGAATCTGGTTTCAGGAAAAAACACAGCACAACAACTGCTTCACTGAAAGTTGTTGAAGCATTGGCTATTAAGGATTATTGTGCTGCACTTGTCTTAGACCTGTCTAAAGCTTTGGACACTGTGGATCATAACATTTTGTGTCATAAGCTCTCAGAAGTTGGTTTCTCAGATCATACCATAGGAAGGTTCTCTAACTATCTTTCAGATCGGAGGCAATGTGTTCAACCTAATGGTACTTCTTCCAGTTATTTAACAGTCAACAAGGGTGTACCACAAGGCTCAGTCTTAGGACCCACCCTCTTTACAATCTACATAGGTAATGTAGGTCAGAGCATCCCTGATGCATCCTTACATTTCTATGCTGATGACACAGTTGTTTACTGTCGAGCTAAAACAGTTGCTAAGGCTTTCTAGCTTTTGCAATCCACTTTTGACATCATCCAGTTTAATTTGTTCTGTCTCAAACATGTCTTAAATGCCGCTAAAACCAAAGGGATGCTTTTTATTCCAAACAGGAAGTCTGTCCCATCAGTCCTTCCTCTGATTTTATCATCAAAGGGTGTCCTTATTGAGTTTGTTGATTCCATCTCTCGTTTAGGCTTCACGTGGAAATCCTAGTAAAAACTGAAAGTTAAAGTGTGTTTCTTTTTCAGAAATAGATCCTGTCTAACTCAGAATGCTAGGAAATGCTAGGAAACTGTGACTTTCCTTCCCTCCATTGACTAAGATGATATTATCTACATGAACACTCCTACATGCCCCCTGCAGATGTTGGATGTGGTCTATCATGGTGCATTAAGATTCATAACTGGCTGTGATTATCGTACCCACCACTGCACCCTGTATTCACTGGTTAACTGGTCATCATTAACTTCACACAGACTCTTCCACTAGTACATTTTCATCTTCAAATCACTTCTTGGTCTCCTGCCTTCATGCATCTCCTCCGACATGTTTCTGCGTGAGTGCAGCTACAGCGTGCACTCTCAGGACATTATCACCTGCAGTGTCCCCCCAGTGAGAACTGAACTTGGCAAAAGGGTCTTCTCCTACTCTGCTCCTGTTTCCTGGAATATCTTGCAAAAATATCTGAAGCTCTCGACCTTGACCTCTCTAAGTGACTTTAAACATCTTTTATGCTTCTGGCAAAAACCAATGCAGATATGTTCCTGTTTTTAGTTTTTTTTTTCTTAATCGCCTTATAATACAGCTGTTTGTTTGTTTGTTTCTCTACCATTCCTCTTGATTGTCATTTTGGTTGCTATTTTGTTTTGATTTCTATTAAAAAAATAGGAAAAAGAAAAAGAGAAATTAAATTTTGTATACCTATTTTATGACTGTCTATTGCTGTCCTTGTTATCCATTGTTGTCATCACTCTTTGTTAAAAAATCAGGTCTCTCTTTTAAATGAGTCCCCGAGGCTCAATGGGATTAACCTGTATACATAAAGGTTGAATGAATGAATAATCCCACTCACACCTAGAGACAATTTAGAATGACTAATTCACCTAACGTGTATGTTTTTGGTCCGTAGAAGCAGCAGCTGGAATATGTTGTATTTAGCAGCCATTACAGTTGCTACTTTCCTCAGAACAATGTATAAATGACTGAACTCTGGTCAACTGGTTTTGCATTCCCTTCACTCTACAAAGTTTAGAATTTAAAAACACAGAAACACTTAGCTTTTTCCTGATTTGTAAAGATATTTTTAGCATGTGGTAATTTGAGACAGCTGGTAAAATGGAGAGGATCATCTTCACACCTGAGGGTTATAAGATAAGTGAGGTTTGTAAGAGAAGTGTTTGTGATTGAAACATTAGGAAAAGAGTTTTTGAAAGCCAATGTTGTGCAAGCATCTGGCTACAAAGCTTGTGTAGTGGAATACATTTTGGCGGTAGAAAGTGTTGTCTTTGTCATTCTGGTCTTGGAGGTCATAACCCATACCACTGCACCCACCAACATCTAGTGAGGGGGAGTTTCGGGCAATGCATATCATTGTTGCAGCTCTATTAGGAAGGTGGTTAGAGAGGAGATCATTGCTAATATCAGAGGTAGGTGAGAGGGGAGATAGGTTCTATTTGACTGCTACTAAGGACAATAAAGGTTGGGAAGGGCATTAGGTATAATGACTCAAATGTAAGTATAACTTATGGGCCAAAAGTCTTTCCTTTGTCTTTCACATTTTCTTCAGCAGAACAAACCCACTCATCTGTAAAATAAAGTTCAACTTTAGGCTTACGTTGTTTATCATTAAACAGGGATGGTATTGTGACACCATGACACACTAATGAAAGCCAAATCGTCTTATTATGCCAATAAACCCAACTCTGCCATTTTCTATCTGTAGCTCAGGCCTATAAATACACAGAAAATAGCCTGGCTGGAAATGATGCAGAAGCAGTGCTGCATTTGGCTGCTTGCATGTGTGTGCATGGTCATGAGTGAAGTGTGTTGTTGGGTTAGTGGAACAGGAAACAACCTGGTGACTTTAGGGGTCAAGTCTCCATTGTTGACCTATTAATCATGGCTGTGGACCTGCTCTTCTGCTGCCATGAAGACAGACGATGAGCTTGATCCATTTAGTGCTAATGTTTGACCGTCAAGTTAAAAACCATTCAGCCACATGTCCCCTCTGCTGGAAAACAAATCCCACGGCAGAAAGGAGTGCAAGATGTGCTGCATCCTGTTAACTCACTAATTATGTACAATCTGAAGCAAATTCAACATGCCAAGTAAAACTATTTACTTTTATGACCAGACACTCCTGTAAATGAAATGTTTAGTCTCAGTGAGTTTCTCCTAGGAAAACAAAGGATTAAATAATGAAATAAAATTATAAATCTGTTTCATCAAATAAAGTTTATTTTAACTGAACTGAAAAGGGAGTGCCCAAAAGATCCACTGTGAACTGCTACAACTAAACATCATACAATTTCCTCAGCGTCAAAAGGAAACAGTTAAATAAAAAGATGTGTTGTAAAATAAGTGACTGGATAAATATCCCCCACTTCACATCAGTATTTAGTACACATTCGTATTTAGTGACGTTTCTAACAAAAGTTCCCTTCAACAGACATGGAGAATCTCCGAAATTACCCGTTGAAATTAAACTTAAGCAACCAAGTCATTCCTTAGTCAAAAACATCAAATAAATAAAAAAGTAAAATCAGCACAACTCCTTCTTCGCTTCTTTAACGGTGGATCTCAAACAGCTTCGATGCGCATACTGCCACCTACTGCACATGAATGTCCTTCAGCTTCTCTTTTTCAACTGATGGCACTACAAACTTCATCAATGCATGTTCCACATTTTATTCTTCTATTACATTACATAATAAATGACTAAAACAAACAAATCATTTATATAGATATGACCCCCTCAGTCTCGTTATTATCACGTTTTTCCTTCTGCTTCGATCTCCAGAGTTTTTTATTATGGCTTTTTGAATTTTGAATAAATTTCGTCCTTGCTTGTCTTCATTCCATCTTCTCTGCCATATTTCTGTTTCTTTATTTTTGATCATTGATGTACCCTCCCCTTCACCGAAAGGAATTGGGACAGTTATATCTACCTCAAAGCCCTTTTAGCAAATTTGTCTGAAGTTTCATTTCCTTTCACACCCTCATGTGCTGGCACCCAACAAAACATTCACATATCACCCTCTAGTGCGACCTGAACAAACTGGTGAACTTATAGAAGCAGGTCTTTCTGTTGTATCCTGTTGACTGTATGCTTTCTATGACTGCTTTAAATCTGTGAACACCACCACTCAATCTGGTCTAACCTCCTCCACCCAGTGCAGGCATATAATTACTACCACCATCTCTTCTGAGCAAACAGACAGTGTTTAGATATGCCTATCTGAAACTCTGATATAGATATATCCACCATATATACCAAAAAAAAATCCATCATATAAACAGTGCCATCATTACCTGACCTGGTCCACATCCGGTTGATAAACCACTTGCCATGCCAGCAGCCAGCAGTGCCATCTTGACATTAGATCTGGCCCACACCTGTCTGCCATGTGGACATAGTCCTTCCATTTCAACTCCCGTGGATGTTTTGGACTTTTTAAAACATTGTTATCCATCTCCTGGCCTGTAGTTTTCAGTACTCTTTCTATGAGCTGCTTGGAGTTTTCATTGGTTTCATAATAAAAATAAATACATTTGGATTCAAGTTATATGCATTCTGAGCATTACAGGTCATAAAGACTGCATGCTTTGATATTAAGCGTTGTCTTTATGGCTCTCCACCACCCTACTTGAGCCCCAGTATTTATTCTTGATGGTTGTCCTGCTTACTCTTTTTCTATTTTCTTTTACGTTTAGCCAGAGATTCACTTGTATATTTTCATGTAAATGTGTTTTAGTGAAACATATGCTTGCCCAAATTTGCCATATTTGTTTATCTACACAAACTGCAACTAGCCTAATGAAGGTCAAACACCAGACCCAAGCTTTCATGCAGTTTTCAATGTATTCAGGTGAATGTGTTGTTCACATTGTGGGAATAGATGCATTTCAGATTTGTGCATCAATACATCCAACAACTACTGCAGTACAACTCATTCATTCTGTTTCCCCTCGATCTCAGTGATTGGATGCATCAAAAACAACGAGTCCAGCTACAGGCAGAAGGTGAACAACCTGAAGAGCTGGTGCAGGAAGAACAAGCCTAATGTGAAAAAGATGAAGGAGATGGTCGTGGACTTCAGACAGAACAAACACATTGCACACTGTTGTGTTCATTCGTGCTCAGCTGCTCACACAGACTCATGTTCGTGCTATTGCTGTTCAGCGCACAGTTTTTTTTTTACTATTACTGTTTAGTGTATTTTTAGTTAATGTTTTTCTTAGTTCATATCTTAGATCTTATTACGGTTTTTCTTTTGCATTTTAATACTTTTGTTGGATGTAACTGGGACCCTGTGTACATAATTTTGTTCCATCACATGTACCACGTGTGTTGTGAATGACTAAGAAACTCTGACTCTGATTATTTAGAGGTTTTTCTATCTGTCGGTCATTTTGCTTTTGAGCTGGTTGACAGCAGCTTGTCTTCAGGTGTCATGCCTATACATTTTTAACATGCAGTCATCCAACCTTTGGTTAACAAACCAGCTCTAGATCCAACAGTTGTTGCCAACTGTTGGCCAAACTACCTTTTCTTTCTAAGATCATCGAGAAAGTAGTTTACAACAATTTGATGGTCTTGAAAAAGCAAAATGTTTTAAGAGTTTTTACAGACTGGTTTTAAATTGCTGCACAGCACCAAACCATGACTTCAA
The DNA here is from genome assembly GCA_038048925.1 of Garcialebias charrua. Classification (NCBI taxonomy): domain Eukaryota; kingdom Metazoa; phylum Chordata; class Actinopteri; order Cyprinodontiformes; family Rivulidae; genus Garcialebias; species Garcialebias charrua. Next base: position 41,688 of record JBBPBX010010091.1, on the reverse strand, counting down.
AGTTTTTAGTGACATTTTGCCACAGACTCTGGAGATGATGTTGTTCTTGTGCTTTTAGACTCAACTGCTGCTGACCCACAGTCTGAGTCTTGCTATCTGAGTGAGTGAACCTTCCATGTCAGTTATGGTGAACATGTTCTCCTCTGCTACTCTCTTATGTGGAGTCCCACAGGGTTCTGTTTCAGAGCCTCCTCTTTTTTAAATTTACTTTCATCTTGGGTCCATTTTTCATCCATCCAACCATCCATTTTCTTTTACCTGCTTCTTCCATTTTGGGTCACAGGGGTCGCCAGTGCCCATGTCCAGCAATCACTGTGCGAGGGGCGGGGTACAGCCTGGACGGTTGCAAGTCCATCACAGGGACACATAGAGACAAATGAGACAAACAACCATTCACTCTCTCACTCACACCTAAGGACAATTTAGAGTTACCAATCAGACTAACTTGCATGTTTTTGGTCTGTGGGGGGAAACCGGAGTACCCGGAGAAAACACCTGCATGCACGGAGAGAACATGCAAACTCCACCCAGAAAGCCCCCCGGACCAGGATTTGAACCAGGGACCTGCTCGCTGAGAGGCAGCAGCTCTACCAGTTGTGCCATTGTGCTGCCTGGTCCATTTTTCAAAAGCACATCATTTATTTTAAATTGTATGCAGATTATCGTCAAGTTTATGCCCCCCTCAAGAAGGAATCATTTTCCTCTGAACCACTACTTAAATTATCTGGATGGCTCTAAACCTCATGCATTTGAATGAGATGAAGACTGAAGTTATGTTTCCTGGAACATCCACTGACACCCTGCATGTAAATCCGTATTCATCGGCTCAATATACAAAGTACTAAGCCAGTGATCACAAATCTATGGGTTAAAGTGGATAATGATTTTAAATTTGATTATCAAATCAGGGCAGAGGTTAAATCTAGCTTTTTCAGTTAAATCAGTTAGCTAAAGTAAAACAAATTCTTACAAAAAAGCATTTTGAGACAGTAATCCAATTCTTCATTACCACTCAGCTAGATTACTGTAATGCACTTCCTATAGGGGTCAGTGCTTTCTCTATTGGTCACTTCCAGGGGCTCCAAAATGGCACCACACATCTTTTAACTGGCACAAAAAACCATAAGCATATTTATCCTGTTTTAGTCTTGCTGCAATGGCTGCCTGCACATTTTAGGACTCATTTTAATTTTTATTTTATTTTATTTGTTTTTAAAGCTTTAAATGGTCTTATCTCATCATATTTCACTTATTTCACATGCCCTCCTGTTCTCTCAGGTCACAGACCAGCTTGTCCTGAATTTCCCAAGAAGAGAACAAAATCTATGATGGCACTGTGCTTCTCTGTCGTTGCTCCTAAAATGTGGAAAAACCTGAGCAGGCCTCTACTTGTCTGTTTTTAAATAACTTATTAAAACCGATATCTTCTCCTTGGCTATTGCCATCACCTGAGATGTTGATTTTTAGCCAAATTTAATATATTTTAACCAGTTTAATTTCAATTCAACCTTTATTTAGGCAGGTTAATCCCATTGAGCCTCATGCACTTATTCACAAGAGAGACCTGTTTTCAACAAAGAATGATGACAACAATGGACAACAATAGACAATCATTAGAGAGGCATAGCAATAAAAAAAAACAAGTTATAAAAATGATGTCAAAGTAGTAAAACAGACAGATTATAAGGGAAATGTAGAAAACTAAAAACAGGAACATGTCTGCATTGGTTCTTGCAAGGAGTCCAACAGATTCTTAAAACCATTTAGAAAGGTCATGGTCGAGAGCTTCAGATCTTTTTGTAAGATATTCCAGGAAGCAGGAGCGGAGTAGGAGAAGGCCTTTTTGCCAAGTTCAGTCCTCACTGATGGAACACTGCAGGTTCATTCATTCATTCAACCTTTATTTATACAGGCTAGCCTCGTTGAGTCACGGGGACTCATTTACAAGAGGGACCTGTCTCACTCACACCAAACAACCATCCACTCTCACACTCACACCTAGGGTCAATTTAGAGTCACCAATCAGCCTAACAAGCATGTTTTTTGGTCTGTGGGAGGAAACCGGAGTACCCGGAGGAAACCCACGCATGCACGGGGAGAACATGCAAACTCCACCCAGAAAGGCCCCGGACCGGGATTTGAACCGGCAACCTTCTCGCTGAGAGGCAGCAGCTCTACCAGTTGTGCCACCGTGCTAATCATGAGAGTGCACGCTGTAGCTGCACTCACGCAGAGACATGTAGGAGGAGATGTATGAAGGCAGCAGACCAAGAAGCGATTTAAAGATGAAAACCAGTGAGAGTCTGTGTGAAGTTAATGATGTCCAGTTAACCAGTGAATACAGGGTGCAGTGGTGGGTATGATAATCACAGACAGTTATGAATCTTAGTGCACCATGATAGACAGCATCCAACATCTGCAGGGTGCTTGTAGGAGCGTTCATGTAGATAATGTCACCATAGTGGGGCCGAGATGGTGTAGAGGCAGGGCAGCCGGCTCAGGACCGGAAGGTCTCTGGTTCGATCCCCGGTCACGGCATACCTTGTTGTGTCCCTGGGCAAGACACTTAACCCCAAGTTGCTCCCGGTAGGACTGGTTGGCGCCTTGCATGGCAGTCTACCGCTACCGGTGTATGAATGTGTGTATGAATGGGTGGATGGCTGGTACTGTGAAGCGCTTTGGGGCCCCTCAAAGGGGGCTGGAAAGCGCTATACAGATAAGTAAGCTCTATTTACCATTTACCATAGTCAATGGAGGGAAGGAAAGTAACAATTACAAGGTGTTTCCCAGCATTCAGAGTTAGACATAGAATAGAATAGAATAGAATAGAATATATCTTTATTGACATTGACATTGCACCGGGGCACAAAACAACGTAATTGATTACGCACATCCGTCTTAGGATAGGGACGAGTGCACGAAGTCGTAGCAGTATGAAACCGCGCCAACATAATCAGCAGATATGGAAAAATGAATAGACACAAACGGGTAAGAACGTGGTATTCAAAAAAAAGAATCTATCACAATTTGTCAATAGACACTCCATGATAAAGTCCAAAAAAACTCTACCAGCTTTTTAGCACATTTAGACAGGACAAGATGCATTTATGACGGCAGGTGGGAGGTAATTTGTCTGTGAGTAACAGCTCCAGATAAGAACAGTTCGCAGGTCTCAGCCCGGCTCCATCTGAGAACGCACACACAGAGACCTCTGGGGGGAGGGGTGGGGGAGGGCAGCGAGTTCCCTTCAGCTTCCCAGCTCAGGAGAAGATTTGTAGACAGCCTTCAGTCCAAGGCCAGAGACCAGATTAGATTAGTTGCTTTATTTTTTCAGTCAGGCCACAGTGTTCTTTTACTGCAGTCTTTAAGTCCAGGTGCTGTTTCTGGGTCCAAATCGCCGAATCGAGAGAGGTTCCGAGCTAAAAGATCCTTCCGTATGTGCCCTGTTTTAATCCGGATGGCTGTAAACGAGTTCCACACACCGCAGGTCCGCGGCAGCCACCGCTTCTCCCACCGTGCGGTTCAGCCCGCACAACAGCTGGGAAGGTCATCATAGCCTGGATCAAAGCATTTTCGCTGAGCAGGAAGTCTCGCCAGCACGCCGATCGCGGCGGTCCTCCGTAGCCTCCAGTGGCAGAAACAACCACCAGTATCCCAATAATCCACAGAGATTCCAAGTCCCCGACAAAAAGAGCGGTCAGCTACATCAGCCTGCTCAAGTCCATAATGTAGCTCACCGCACGCGTGTCGATGGGGCTCTCCGGCTCTCCCTGGCCGGTGCGCTTCGCGGAAATTTTTGTTATCGATAGTATCGATAGATGAAATAGCCCAGAAAACAGTCCACGCACATAAATCCATTCCAAATTGGTTAGAGCGAGCGCTGAAGAGTTACAGACGAGACAAATGCAGAAGTGTGGGGGGGGGGGACCATGATCTGTTTCCGAAAAAGAAACCCAGTTTTACTTTCAGTTTCTTTACTGGGTTTTCCACGTGGAGTTTAAAAGAGAGATGTGAATCGACCAGAATACCCAAATATTTATAGGAATCAACAAACTCAATAGGGACACCATTTGAGTATAAAATCAGAGGAAGAACTGCTGGGACTGACTTCCTGTTTGAAAAAGCATCCCTTTGGTTTTATCAGCATTTAGGACAAGTTTGAGACAGAACTAATCTGACTGGATGATGTCAAAAGCGGATTGCAAAAGCTGGAAAGCCTTTGCTACCATTTTAGCTCAACAGTAAACAACTGTGTCATCAGCACAGAAATGTAAGGATGAATCAGGAATGCTCTGATCTACATTACCTATACAGTATAGATTGTAAAGAGTGTTTGTCCTAAGACTCAGCCTTGTGGTACACCACTGTTGACCGTTAAATAACTGGAAGAAGTACCATTATGATGAACACATTGCCTCCAATCGGAAAGATAGTTAGAAAACCAACCAATGGTGTGATCTGAGAAACCGATTTCTGAGAGCTTATGACACAGGATGTTATGGTCCACAGTGTACAAAGCTTTAGACAGGTCTAAGAAAAGTGCAGCACAATAATCCTTAGCATCCAATGCTTCAACATCATTCAGAACCTTCAGTGAAGCAGTCGTTGTGCTGTGTTGTTTCCTGAAACCAGATTGATGGAGAGGTAAGATTTTAAATGAATCAAAATACTTCTTGATTTGGGAGTTTATCAGTTTTTCTAGAACCTTGGCTAAAATGCAGAGTTTAGAGATTGGTCAGTAGTTGTTCAGTGAGGTGGGGTCACCTAACTTCATCAAAGGTAGAACAAAGACTGTTTTCCAAGCATCTGGAATGGAGTTTTGTCTTATGGACAGATTAAAGATGTGGGTCACAGGCACTGTGATGATATGAGCAGCCAGCTTTAAGAAATAAGGTGGAAGTTCATCTGGACCTGCAGATTTAATTGACTAATCTATTTTTATTAATACAAGGCTGTTTTTGGTTTGCTTTCATATTGTTTCTATGATGTATTGTGACTGTTGCTGGGTTGAATGTAGCTGTACAGCACTTTGGTCCTAAGGTTGCTTAAAGTGTTTTATAAATAAATCTGGTGTGGCCTGGAACAGTATGGTATGTTATAGTATGGTATGGGAAATTGCACCATTCATTATGGTCAGAATACTGTTTTTATGTTTTAATTTTTGGGGTTTGAAACCAGTACCCTTAATTGCTACAAAATCCAGCTTCAAAGGGTCTAAGATGGCTGGATATGTAAATAAGTAGTTTACCAAAAATTGACTTGGCAATACATAGTAACATCCTTTTTTTCCACCTTTCACTTTAAAAGAACCATATTTAATGTAATAAAAGTACAGCGATGAATCTTTAAGCATAGGTATCCTTGAGGTTTATACTTTAACAGTTTTAGATACGATCATTCACTTCGTCTGGAAAAGAGCCAGATAGGGAGAAAGGAGAAAATTGTATACACAGATACAAGGACGAAGTGATCACTTTTCCTGCCTTGATACATGTAAATGTCTAGCAAATGGTGGGATGAGAGCATGAGGGTAAAAAGACAGATAAGTATGGCAAGATGGTGGGAAGTGGAAGACTGGAAGAAGAATAGATGGACAGAAGTGAAGAGGAGGGCAGGGAGAATGCTTCAGTGGCACCACTTGACAGCTGAGTGATAGGGGAAGCAGAGTGGCTACTCTATGTAATTTGTTAGCGAGTCCATGATGCATGCAGGCATGATACCACCATGGCTGGCAAGCAGAGAAACAACCAGAGAGAGGCAGACAGGCAGCAGAGAGGAAAAAGAGAAGAAAGCCGTGGAGAGTTTGACAGATCAGGGTTCATCAAGAAAATATCAGGTATGGTTATTGCATAAAAACCTCAATCAAAATGTAGTTTGCTTTGCGGGGTCTGGCTGAAGCTATCAGGTGAGAAAACACGAGCTTGGATTGGTGTTGGATACATTTTCTGAAATAATTGGTCAGAGAGTGAGTAATTGTTTGTCTCTTTTGTCTCTATGTGTCCCTGTGATGGACTGGAGACCTGTCCAGATGCACCCCTCCTCACGCACATTGAATGCTGGATATGGGCACCAGTGACCCCCATGACCCAAAAAGGAAGAAGCGGGTAAAAGTAATGGATAAATGGTTGAAATGTTATGAATGTTAGCAGACAAAATACTGTGTCTTGGTGTTGTTTTTCTTGCCAGCACCAGTACATTTACAATGTTTACCTTAGTAGAAAAATACATTGATTACAGAAAAGAAAAAAGATAAATCTCATATGATATACAAAATTATTCAATAATAGGTAATTATGAATTTGAAGCAAGGCTGGTCACCTTAAACTCAAGCCCCGAGTAGACAGGATCAAAAAACCAACATAGCTCAGATATGGTAAATGTAGTACCTTGCTATTAACTCAAGATACTCAAAGCTCTTTACAACACAATCTGTGCCTCACATGCCTCCAACACACACATTCATACATCCCTCTACTACATCTCTACAAAGATAATTGAACCACTCATTCTATAAAGACTAATAAATACTTTAATTCACATTCATACACCGATGGGACACACATTATAGGCAATGAGGGGCTCAGTGTCTTGCCCAGGGACACTTCAACATATAACTGTCAGGGGAATCGAACCCCCAACTCTTCCTTTAGAGGACAACCACTCTAACCACTCATCCATAGCTGTCTCACAGCCTGGTGATGACATGTGCATCCTGCTAGAATGTGCCATCGAAGGATAGGGAAATTGTGTAAGTGTGAACGTAAACTGACATAGTGTTGTGGGAATGTGCTGTCAGCATATGGAGCATGGTGATGACTCCATACAAAACGACCAGGAAACCCCACTTTAACAAATACAAAGAGCAGAGCAGCTTCATTTGTCTTCACTCTAAAGGAGGTTTTCCGAACTAGCCATGAGCCATTCATGTTCTAATAGGTAGCGAAGAGTACAGCGGGGTCATTTTCCTTTGTAAAAGGAGAATGAAAGGAGAATCTCCAGGGTGAGATTGTTGTTTTAAATACAAAGTAACAGAACCTCTGATGTGTCCACATTCATTTTGAGCTTGAAAGTCAGTGTCTTCCCCCAGCTCTTCCTGTGTTGGTCTGTGGCAGGTGCATCTCATCTCTGCATGAGCCACTGTGGATACAAACACAATTTACCCAGGCTTAACGGAGACTCTGATATAAGTGGCACAAACCTGGTCATCAGCCCACTAATAATTATTGCATGTGGATGAGGGATCACTTTGTAGGTGTGTAGTTTTGTGTTTGTGCACAAGTGTGTTCATCAGAGTGTGCTTGCAGCCTGTTGACGTGGGACTGATCCAGGATGCCATGGCAGCTGTCTGCTATAATTACCTGAGTGCCCAATCTCACCAATACAGAACACACACACACACATGCACACATGCACAGTTCCTGATCACCTCAAAAGATGAGCTATGTCTGATTAGTGTCCATATTTACACCAAACACTTCTTCTTAGCAAACGTGTTCTTTGTTTCACTCCATTTTGTAACGTTCTAAGAATTTGAAAGAAATATTCACCAAAGCTTAAGGAGCATCACTTTTTACACATTGTACCTACAATGCAACACAACTGCTTTGATTAGAGAAAAAGAGTTTGCGTCATGTGTGATACTTTCTATATAAGCTTGGGGCTTTATGGCCATGTGTTATCCAGAGAATAAAAAGTGTAGAAAACAAGCCTATCTCACCAGACACACCACGAAAGATTTCTGATATTATTAGACATACTTGTGGGGACATGTTGATGGCAATGAATGTCTCTATCAACCAAACAACATTTGTGGTCTGACAACATACAGACACATAGAAGGATACAACCCAACCCACAGCACGCAAAATAACATATTTTTTCATCCAAAGATTAGTGTAATAAAATGCACTGTTGTTTATGTGTTATCAGAGCCAGCAGGGACCAACAATGAAGTTGTTAGCTAAACAGATCATCAGGTGGCTAATATAGGTGCAGACGTATTATATTAAAGACTTCGGACCTCAATACATTTCAACCACCTGAGAATAGAGAAATGTAAAGGATACTGCCATGTGCAACATGCAAGCCATACGTGAAATAGTAATAAAAAATAATCATTAAAAAATGGAGGAAAAAAAATACAATATAGACAAGGTCCTGATGCATGCTCAATCATCCAGGTAAATGAATCCAAAACAAAATACGGTCTTTCGGATGAAAGACGAAATGTTTCAACCAAGAAGAATCCATCCAGATGACCTGACAATGTTATTGGATGCATAGACAAGGATTCAAAATATAAATGAAGAGGAGGTATGAAAGCAAAACAAGTGGCCCAAGAAGGACAGGAAAATGAAGAGCAAAATCTGCAACAGGGCAAAGCTGGAAAAATGTGCCTAAAGGGCTTTTTTCCTGATGCTACATCCAGACCGAACGGCTTTTCAATGGCAAAAAAGCGCAAAACGCCTCAAGGTGGACGCACTGGACCCAGTGGTGTCCAGACTGGAATGGGAGGTGGCGGCGGCGTGGCAGCGGGGTGTGGGAGGAGCGTCTTGATTCTCTTTCCGGTCTGATGTGTTGTTGTTCTCGTCTGTTCTCAAAATGGCGGATGATGTGGAGACAATTGCCTTAATATGTTTACTAGTAGCACGCTGAAGACGTGCAAGGCGCCGTGTCTGGGTTCACGAAACTATTCAGAGGCGTTCTTGTCGCAAACACACAGCTACAATGAGTTTCTCTTCCATAGTACACGACTTTGCGGGTTTTTTCTGTGTCCCACAAACAATACGTCACACAGTTGCGCAATACCCGTCCCCTCGTTTCCGCGTCACATAGTGGACTCTCCCCCCCTCTCCTCCCCCCGACTCTCCCTGATTGGTTGACACACGCGTTCACGAGTTTGAACGGCAAAATCTTCAACATTTTCAAGGCATGCTTTGGAGGCTGCTGCAGGTTCACGTGCACGGAAAATGCTCAAATGCCACTTACAAAACGCTCAACACGCCCGTGACGTGACGCCCGACGCGCCTGGAGGCGCGTCCCCCATTGACTTTGCATGTAAACTGGACGCTCCTGCAGTTGAAAACGCGTTTTGTCTGGACGTACCATAAGATGTCAGGCAGTCAGGAGTAGACTACTCCCACCACCACAACTGTATGGACCCTCAACATTCACAATAACACCCACTGAGGGTTGTAGTTAGATTTTTTTAATGCGACAGTGACAATGTTCTAATGATTAGACAGACTGGTAAATGTGTGCTGGTTGGCAAGAACTGTGAATATTTTCTCTGACAAAGTTAATTAGTCAGAAAGAATTGTTCAGTTCAGACATTTTCTGGTCCATATTCAGATCAGTGGCATGTAGTGTAAAATCCTACAGCGTGACCATTTGTTGACATCAATTTGCAGTGACCTCGGACATCTAGAACAGGCACCAGAGAACACAAGCAGTGGCTTCATGAGTGGAGTGTCAGTATTATCAGATATTTTTAAGTGAGTGAAGGTCACCAGACACAGACGATGTCTCAATAAGCAATGTTACCAGAATTTGAAATTTGATCAGGCGACCATATGAATAAATGTCGCACTGGCCTGATGTGGAAACCAATGGGTACAGACCAAGCGAGGGTTGTCATTTTACAACTTAACGAAACTCTCACTCTGTATCTTGTCATGATGGTTGTCATACCATGTGGAGGCAGCGTCAGCTGCTTTTGCAGTGGTGCAATAAATCGAATCATAAGTAGAATTGTCTCATAACAGACACAAATCTTATTTTCATACCATATATGGTAAATGGTAAATGGAGCTTATTTACAGTATATAGCACTTTCTAGCACCCTATGAGGGGCCCCAAAGTGCTTTACAATACCAACCATCCACCCATTCATACATACATTCATACACCGGTAGCGGCAGACTGCCATGTAAGGCACCACCCAGTCCTACCGGGAGCAACTCGGGGTTAAGTGTCTTGCCCAGGGACACAACGACACATGGTGTGGGGAACCGGGATTCGAACCTCCAACCTTCCGATCGGGGGACGACTGCCATTACCACAATGCCACGGGTGTCCACAGTGTAGACAAGCTGGAATCCTTGGTTGTGTGATGACACTGATAAAAACCTATTAGACTATGTCAGTGATTTTCGTTTTAAGCTAAAACGAGCATGTGAAATTGCCCAAGAAAACATGAAAATGGCACAAGCTAAGATGAAGTCTCTGTTTGATAAAAAAGCTATGGAGACTTGATGTAGCAGGATCTGGCTTGTTGATCAAGTGTGGAAGCTTGACACAAGATTTGGCTTGTGGACCAAGTACTTGTTGAAGATACACTAAAAGGTAACTAACCGAATGTTGAATGACAGCTGTGAAGCTGTGTGGTGTACTGACACAGAGAGACCTCCACCCTCTCTGATTGTTGATGTATGTGCTCCTGGGGGAGTAGTACTTAAGCTGTTTGGAGCTCTGAAAGTGACTCTGGCAACCTAAAGCTGAGTTTTGTGTAGGTTAAGGCACCTTAAGTGCTGGCTGTAACTTAAGCTTTGGACTTAGGGGGAGTGTGCCTGTGTTTAGGCCTAGGAGGCGTAACTGAGAGTATTACCGGTGACACTGAGGACAGTGTTTGTTCAACAGTCCTGGAGAAGGACTACTGTGGTCAACTGAGAGGGGGACTATTAATGATTTTTCTCTCGTTGCCTTTTTATTTTGTACTTTTGACAGGTGAGGGTTGGTAGCCTAGTTTTCGCATTTTTATTTTATTGGTTAGTGAGGGCCTTGTTGTTACAGGTAGATCGTCACCTGGGGAAGCACTACGGCCCTGTACAGGGTTGGGTTTGCCTGGGTGGCGTTTTCTTGTGTTTGGCCAGACTCACCTGTCCATCTTTCCTTTGTACTTTTATTCTTTAATTTATTATTTTTGTTAAGGGCGCTGTTCCAGGAGAAGACGCTCCAGGCCTGGTGGGAGAAGCCAGAAAGGACCTCACCAGCTTGGATGCCCTTAGTTTTAGTTAAATACAATTTCTTTTATAACTTCTTCTGTGTCCAGCTTCTACCCTGAGGCTGTTAGACTCATGAATAAATAAAAATAAAATAAAAAATAAACACTGCAAAATATCACATCATGCTGATGCTGATCTGTTTTCTTGTTGCTGTGTTCATCTGTGTTCATCTGTGACCATCTGCTCATACAAACTCATGTTCGTGCTGCTGTTTATTCCCACTATATTAGGCTTAGTGTATTACTAGTTGATGTTTTTCTTAGTTAATTCTAGATGTTATTACTGTTTTTCTCTTGCATTTGTTGTTGGATGTAACTGGGACCCCGTGTACATAATCTCGTTTTCATCACATGTACCACATGCGGTGCAAATGACAATAAAGACTCTCTGACTCTCTCTCTGACTCTGTCCAGTGTCCATAAATATGTTTTGACTGTTTTCCAGTCATAACATATTTAATGTTAATTTAAAATTAATATTTAATTTACCATAGATCATCTTACCATAGATGACCCTGATGTGAACACATATTGGTGCTTGGAGAAGACAACATGTCCTGCCAAAGCTGTAACAGGACACTGGTGTTACTCCTGGCATCATGATTTAGGTAGCCATTGGATATTACTTCAGATATAATATGACAGTGGCATTGTAACCCTGCAAAAAGGCAGATGGCTCTGTAGGGTTTTTAGCTAATTTCATCCATCCATCCACCCATCCATCCATCNAAACGAAAAGGGAAAAATGGGTAAATGGGTAACACTTTACTATGAGGTACACAAAATTTGATTACTGGTAACTACTAGGGAACGCCTCAGGAATGAATCAGGAACAAATCAGGAGCTAATGGGTAGTTAACCAGTACTTACTGGGGAACACACAGCCAAGCCTTATTAGATGACTACTGGTTTGTTATCTTGTAAATGGAGGAGCTAACCAAGAACTAAAGGGGAGTTACCAAGGAAACCAAAGAGGAATGAATCATGAGCTAAAAGTACTTACTGGGAAACACACAGCCAAGCCTTATTAGGGGACTACTGGTTTGTTACCACAGGCTTATAACAGATTATTGAACTGGTCAGTAGATAGTAGCTTCTGTGTAATATATTGTCATAAAGAGAGTAGCACTATGCTGAATCATGCAACAATTTAGCACAAATTATTAAATAGTACAATCTGGTATTGCCTCCAATTTATGTAATATTTACACAGTGTAAAATAACATTATATATTTGACTATTTTTAGGTTTCCATTACACAAACACTTATTGAGAAGATGGTAAGCTCATATCAGGAGACAATTTCATCCTTCAAAGTGTCACTGGGTCTGAAGTGAACATTTTCTTAATGTCGACTATGTAGTGGACCTGGTCTCTGATACACCTTCGTCTCTTTGAACTGTCCCAGTGACACCTTTTCACTGATACTGTACTCTCATTTAAACAGACATTAACACAGTTTATTACATTTGGTTTAAACCATGATCACTCACAAGAGACTCCTTGCTTCTTTAATTTTATTCTAATTCAAATGTAATCAAAAGAATAACATTTTGTCATTTTCATGATATTTGCTATAATGCTGTGTTATTTTTTAATATGAAGCATTACTGTGTTACTTCTTCATATGATGGTGTCTAATGGTGTCAAAGTTGAATAATATGTCAAACTGACTTGTTCAGTTTTGTTTTAAAATGAGAAACAGCTAATATCTAACTGGCGTCTGTATGTCTCTTCACTTTCAGACACTTTCCCTAAACAATCCTCTTTGTTTTCAAAAACAGATTCCCTGTTACCTTGACTTTCTCAGCCTCTCTTTCCACTTCTGCTCCTGGCTCACCAACCAATCAGGGCAGTGGCGGCCAGTGACATCAGCCACCAGGGGGGCTATTTCTACAAAAAAATAAAATAAAATAATAATAATAATAATAAAATAAATATTAGGAAATGAAGGGGATAAGGACAAAACAACAAGAATAAGAAAAGCACTGCTTATATTTTTACAAAACACTAACATTAAAAAAATTACATTTACTTAGAGGCTAGCCTGTATAAATAAATGAATGAAAAACTTAGGTAAGGGTCCATGAGCTGCACGCTCATGCTCAGTAGGTGGCGGTATGTACCTATCAGTTGCTTGCAATCTGCCAATAAACACCACAAGAAGAAGAAGGAAAAAAAAAACACGAAGAAGAAGTGTTTGCTGCCGTCAAAACAAAAGTGTGGCTTAATTTTAATAAAATGACCAGCAGTCAGCTCAGTGCAGTACTTGCAATCATTTTATATCGTGCAAAGGAGGGTGAAGTAACAATCCACCGGATTATTTTCCAGATTATTTTCCCTTAATCATCCGGACAGGGTCCCTCAGAAGTAACAAGAGTGAGCCCGTCTCTATCAGGTAATAAAACTATAAACTACGACTCATACAAATATTAAGTATTTGAAAACTGGCTTGTTATGTGCAAACAAACAAGCCAACTGTTGTATGAGCTGAACCGCACGATGGGAGCAGCGGCGGACAGCCGCGGACCTGCGGTGCGCTTTGGGACTCGTTTACAGCCCCACCAGGGCACAGACGGGGATTTGTAGCTCGGAACCTCACATGATTCGGATTTGGACCTGAACAGCACCTGGACTTCAAGGCTGCAGTCAAATGTACACTGTAGCCTGGCCTGAAAATAAATAAGCGCCTAATCTAATCTGGACTGTGAGGAACCTTGGAAAAAGAAGGTTGTCTGCAATCTTCTCCTGGAGTGAAAGCTGTTGAGAACTCGCAGAGTTCTGATTGGTCGAGTGATGGCAACATATCAGTAAAGCGAGTTCTGATTCACTGAAAGCCGGTGTCACCCATCGCTGCGCCAGCCCCCTTGTCGTCAGGTTTCGCTTCATTTACGCAGTCCTGACAAGTTTCATGCTTGCTTGTCCGTTAATATCTTTAAAAACGTGTTTAATCGCTGTGTTTTTGAGATTTTAAATTATGCTTTTAACGCAGTTGAAGTAAGACTACCGTTCGCCATGTGACCTGCCGTCACGTGACACCGGAAGCTACAACTCGTTTATGGAACCGATCTTTTTCTCTATAAGTGTAAAAATTCACACAAGCCATCTAAACTGTCTAACCACATCGATACACATCTCTTATAATAACGCGGTTTGAGCGTTTGTCACTTACAGGCTCAAACTCTTTCCGAAAGTTGCTTTTCGTCTGATTTTGTTAGATGCTACTCGTAAGCTAACGGCTAAGCTACGGCTAAGCTAACGGATGTCAACAGCGCCGCTATAGCGGTCAGAAAGAGTAATTACAGTCACTGTGATAAAATAAGCTCTGTACTACCATCTGCTGGTAGAACTGTTGCCTCTCAGTGAGAAGGTTGCCAGTTCAAATACCAGTCAGGGTCTTTTTTGTGTTGAGTTTGCATGTTCTCTTTGTGTATGTGTGGGTTTTCTATGGGTAAGGGGATGGATGGATGGATGGATGGATGGGAGTGTGGCTGTAATTTTGATCATCTTCTAAAAATTGAAATTTGGACAATTTGAGGACAATGTGAGGGGAAGGCACCTCCTTCCCTTCACTACAGGACTTACACAGCAACCGCCTCACTCAGAAAGCCCTCTGCATGGCAGGTGATCCCACCCACCCACTACAGTACACAGCTGCTTCAGCCTGCTGCCATCAGGGAGGAGACTGAGGAGAGAACCAGCAGACTAAATGACAGCTCTGTTCATCAGGCAGTCAGGATGCTAAACCCTCTGCCTGCTCTGCCCTCCCTCCCACTTGTACTGCCTTAACACTAAAAACTTTCACACATTACCACACAACACAAAGATTTTAACACTGGACTCTGTGTCATCAAAACGGGTTATTCACTCAACTCACGGTCATGTGCTCATTCAGTTTGCACTACTTCTTATATTTGCACTAATGTTTGTATTACATTACTGCCTATAGTCATACTACTGTTTACATTCACTGTTTACATTTATTACTACTGTTTACATTCATTACTACTGTTTACATTTATTACTACTGTTTACATTTACACTACTTTTTATATCTACACTACTGCTGATATATATTTTTTTACTAGCCTTATTGCATATGCCACTTTACCTCTATACCAATATCAACTACCTCATACATATACTGTGTACATAAACTTCATATGCTGCTTTGTCACTCTATTACAAATGTCAATGCCAGAACTTTCATTTTATTTTATAGATATACTTTTTACACTTTTATACTACTATGCAAAAAACTCAGGACAGTATTACACTTTTTATTATTTCATTTTATGCTTATGTTTATTAAATGTTTAGTGTTTTAGTGTTGGTGTAACTTTTCATACTTTCATACTACTACTATGCAAAAACTACTATGCAAAAACTCAGGACAGTATTACACTTTTATTATTTCATTTTATGCTTATGTTTATTAAATGTTTCAGTGTTTTAGTGTTTAAATGGTTACTGTTGCACCGAGGGACTGAGAGAAATGCAATTTCAATCCTGTGTATGTCCTGTACATATTGCAGTTTTGACAATAAAGTTGACTTTGACTTTGACTTTGATAATACTAACAGAAATAAATCACTGAAACTCAAAATGAAAAGAAGATGGCATTAAATTCTTAGCGGTTTGGATCAATCAATGGCCACAAACGTGATCTGAAGTGAAGGACAGCAAACTTGACAAGTTGTTAAACAATGTTTTTGAGCTCTTCATTTGACCTCAAAAAGATACCCCACCCAGCCAGCACTGTAGACCCCTGGGCTTTAGTCCAGGTAAGCCCATGCATTAAGGCAGCCCAGCCTGTAGACATTAAAATCCACACAGGTTTCACATACCGTACTCTGCATAACAAACCCAACTGACAAGAAAAAAATAAACTGGAAATTGCTCTAAATAAAAAATGGGGTTACGTCACAAAGTTAAAGTTTTACCTTTAGGCCATTTCAGCCTATGTTGTCTGTCTTGTCTTGGGCTCATCTGTGCTGACAAACACCATGAGCCTCAGTTTATCCCACTGGACTTTTCCCAATCACACCGTCTATGAGTGTATGCTCAAAATGTCTGAAACACATCTCCATATACGCAGCACAAACAGCTTATTCCTTAAAATAAGGAATACCAATAAGCTTTTCAACATCTCATGTATTTTTTTGGTACATTCTTGCATTTTCTATTGAATTAAAAGTTATGTCTTGATTTTTTTTTTGTCTTTTCTGTTTCTATTGCAAGTCTCAGAGGAATACAACACACACAGCCACTGATTCTATAATCAACACTTTCTTTAAGTGAGACTGGATTTTGAGAACATCTGTGGATAATCTGAACATGCTACTTATAAACACAGCTGTGACGACCAAGTGGCCAAGGGCCTTGATAACAAACCTCCGTCAAGGAGAGACTAATGGGATTTCCATGTTGTTCCAGATGTTGCTCGGTTCACTTATGAAGATGAAAAACCAGGCACTGATTTCAGTGGAATTTTTCTGCTCTTACTTTAATCTGATAAAATAACAGAGTGCTGCAGACACAGTTGTGCATTCTGTCTGGATTTGTATTTTTGTTTATATAATTTTGTTCATTTGCTGGTGGCTACTGTTAAGATTGAACTGTTTTTAATATATTTCTTTCTCAAGTACTTTCTGGTCAGTTTGCATGTGTTTGCTCTACTGTCCACTAACGTTTTGCACGCTGTGCTTGGTATCTGTTTCCAACTGTCTGTCACATCCAGTGGTCAGACAAAAAAAACACCTTGTCCTCCCCCTCTGTCCAGAACACTTAATCCCTCCACTTACTTCCCTTGATTGCCAGTAGTGTTATTTTGTGCTTGATGTGAAGATTTTCAATGAAACATACTATCAAGAAAATGTTTTTTAAACTTCAACAAGAATCAACAAGGTTAATAAAAAGCTTATCAACTAGAAGCGTTGAAATCCAAGATCAGAATGAAATTAAAATTATGCAACTTGACTCAGCTGAGTCCGACCCAGGCACTGTATGTAATTTATAAATTTGTTTTCATATTTTTTTATGCTTTTGTTGGCATTAATTAAGCACTGCACCATCGTTGTTCACTAAAAATCTAAAAACTTGGAGACAGTAAAACCATAAGCTTGTCCATGCTAGCATAAATATATGTTCTAAATATGTTCTGCTGGAGGTTTCTTCCTGTTAAAAGGGAGTTTTTCCTTTCCACAGTCTCCTTTGTGCTTGCTCAGGATGGGAGACTGTGACAAAGTGAAGATTCAATGAAATCTGCTGGCTAACATGCCCTACTTTAAATAATGTTACTAATTGAAATTTCATGTGTTTGAATGTATTTGCTCAGTGCACTGAGATGACTTCTGTTGTGACTGACTTAAATAAACTGGATTGAATTTGAACTGAATATACCGGTACACACCGGCATAGATGTTTTGCTAAAAAAAAAAAAAAAGTAATGCTGCGTTTGCATCTCCAAAAAAATGCACAATACTTTTTTTTAACAAACACCTTTTAAAGGTTCAGTCTGCAGTTTCTGTAGAACTGCAGCACTTAGAAAAATTTCAACAAGCAAAGCATTCTGATCCCTCCCCCTCAGAGCCATATATGGCTCTGCCCCCTTGTGGTCTGTTGAAATTCAAATTCAAGCTCTGTTTTTATTGGCTGATTCAAATTCAAGCTCGGTTTTTATTGGCTGGTTACAAACTTTGTTTTTATTGGCTGGAAAATGGCGGGTCACTTTTTCTTTTTAGAAATGCTTATTTACCACCTGGAGAAGCAAGGGGACAATATTTTTTTTAGTTTTTTTCAGAGATTACCTCTCTAACATCAATCTAGTGACAGAGTGAAGAAATATGTTAAAAATATATTGTTAGAAAAGTTACATATAGCAGCTTTAAAGTGATGAATATTAAACTATGTTCTTGATTTATTGTGCTATGAATACAGTAATTATCAACTACTACCACGCGTTTCTGCTTGATGTCTGTACAACTGACAAAAATAAAAGTCATTTTGTGATTGTTAATGTTGATTGTCTATGGTAGACATTATGCTTCATAGGTTTTCATCAATACAACTCCATGTAGATTGGTTACAATTTACCATAATTTCCAGACTATAAGCTGCTACTTTTTCCACATGCTTTGAACCCCACAGCTTTACAGTGCTGTGGCTAATTTATGGATTTTTGTTTTTTGATGGGCTAACGAGCTTCCTGCCGTCAAAACATCAAGCCTCATCACACCCCATTGCTCACATAGCTGCCTAATACACATCTCTCCTGGGGGGTGGGTCCTCGGACTCAATGAGAATACCTGTATAAATAAATAAAAAATAAAAAAATCTGACCAATGAAATCAAAAAAGGCGTTCAATACAGGATCAACTGGACTTTATTTGTTGCAGAAAACGTTTCGACTTCTGTCCAGAAGTCTTTTTCAATTCTGACCAATGAAATTACCAAAC
>JBBPBX010010091.1:6105-23212 GCA_038048925.1 Garcialebias charrua | reverse complement strand
CTTGTGTTAACCAGGGCCACATCCATTCATATTCACAGGGGGGCTGGAACCCCTCTCACACAAACTATAGTTGGGCCTCCTCAACGGAATTGTTTGCCCACTTAATCTGTGACGCTTTATGGTCTGAGACTTTTCTGCATCATTCATATTACTGTCATTATTTTCAGTTCTCAGACTACCTGGAATCACTGAATCTTATCAACACATCTGGATCTGCCCATCACTGCAACTTTCATTGTTTTTGGGTTCTGAATGATCGTATCTTCATCAATGTTTCTCATGGTTCAATTATGGGTGCAAAATGTCACACTGTTAACTCCTGTAACTACACATCATTGACAAAGAAGTCAAGTAAATGTCTGATATTAATGTTGTTATTGATCTCAGGGATTCAGCCCAACCCAGGGCCCTCCATTAACTACAGTACTCCTAGTGAGTTTAAAAATAATTCAGGTCTCCATTTCCTGCATGTAAACGCTCGTAGCCTCATAAAAAAACTTGATGAATTGAAAATCCTAATCAGTTCTTCTGGGGCAGATGTGATCGTTATCTCTGAAACTTGGCTCAAAAAATCTGTTTTGAAAAATGACCTGGCAATCAATGAATTTAAGATCTATCGTTGTGATCGTAATAAAAAGGGAGGTGGAGTCGCTATTTACATCAGAGACTCTTTGGCTGCCAGGATTGCATCTAAAAAAACAATCGCAAACCAGTTTGAGGCTTTAGCTGTGAACATCAGTTTTATCGTCCCCCCTCTGCAACACCTGAAGCTCTATCCTCCCTGACTGAATTCATAGGGAATTTAAAACACAATGAGATTGTTATGGCAGATTTCAACATTGACTGGAATAAGTCGACCCCCCTCTGTGATAAATTCAAGGAATGTTGCCTATCTCTCAATCTAACACAACTTATCGATTCTCCCACCAGACCAAACATAAAATGTCCCGAAAAATCTTCCACCTTAGATCTGTTTTTCACAAATGCACCTCACAAATTTCCTGGTATAGGTGTATTTGCTAACGTTTTGAGTGATCATTCCGTAATAGCAGCTCTTAGATCTACTAAACTTCCACCTGCTAAGCCCAGAATAATCCAAAAAAGGGATTTGAAACGTTTCAGTGAACAGTCATTCCTTTGGGATCTATCCCACTTTGACTGGCAACGTATCCTACAAATCAATGACGTGAACACCGCTTGGAACTATTTTCATGATAGTTTCATTTACTTTGTAAACAAACACGCTCCTTTCCGGCAGTTCAGGATAAAGGGCCGTGACAGCCCTGGATAATAATATAATTAAAGCAGTAGTTCAGATATTATTTATTTATTACTATATTAATAGTTTATATCTTATCTGTTGTAGATATCTCTTTGAATAACAACATTTTGGGAAAATAGTGTTTTATTCTGTCCAGATTGAATAATCATTAGAGCTGATTAGTCTGAGAAAGGCCAAGACTAAAGTAGATTTCTGCCATCTTAAATCCATTCTGATAAAATTTTACATTACTGTCCTGTTTCACAGGTATAAGAGCACAACATGAAATTATTTGGTTATTCCAAAATAACAGCAGCAATTAGTTTAGTTTATTGTTTATTTGTCACATGCAGGTTAACACAAGGTCAACAATGCAGTGAAATGTTCAGGATGAGGAGAACTGCCGACTCACTAAAAACTAGTTGTAGTGTTTCCAGTACAACTTTGTACACTTGTGGCAGGAATGTCATAATATTTCTACTGAGAGAACTGCTTACACCACCGCCAATTTCACAGTAAAGTGAATAGGTCTCATCAGCAACAACGATGAGATGGACTACAGGAACGAGGTGAGCCGCTTGGCCTTGTGGTGCGGACACAACAATCTCACTCTCAACGTGGAGAAGACAAAGGAGATTGTCGTGGACTTCAGGAAGAGGGATGCCCAACATGCCCCTCTGACCATCAACAGCACCGCAGTGGAGAGAGTAGACAGCACCAAGTTCCTGGGAGTGCACGTCTCAAAGGACCTGTCCTGGAGCAGGAACACTGCAGCACTGGCCAAGAAGGCTCACCAGCGTCTCTACTTTCTCCGCAAGCTGAAAAGGGCTGGAGCTTCAACCCCCATCATGTGCACCTTCTACAGAGGTGCCATAGAAAGTGTCCTGACCAGCTGCATCACTGTGTGGTTTGGTGCATGTACTGCATCCTGCCGCAAGAGCCTCCAGCGCATCGTGAGAGCAGCTGAGAAGATCGTCGGCACCTCCTTCCCCTCACTGCAGGACTTACACAGCAACCGCCTCACTCGGAAAGCCCTCTGCATGGCAGGTGATCCCACACACCCACTACACAGCTGCTTCAGACTGCTGCCATCAGGGAGGAGACTGAGGAGTCTCCAGGCTCGAACCAGCAGACTGAGAGACAGCTCTGTTCATCAGGCAGTCAGGATGCTAAACACTCTGCCTGCTCTGCCTCCCCTCCCATTTGAACTGCCTTAACACAAAAAACTTTCTCACACATTACCACTCAACACAAAGTTTTTAACACTGGACTCTGTGTCATCAAACGGGTTATTCACTAAACTCTCGGTCATGTGCTCATTCAGTTTGCACTACTTCTCATATTTGCACTAATGTTTGTATTACATTACTGCCTATAGTCATACTACTGTTTACATTCACTGTTTACATTTATTAATACGGTTTACATTTATTACTACTGCTTTACATTTATTACTACTGTTTACATTTACACTACTTTTATCTACACTACTGCTGATACATATACAGTATTCTCTGACTAGCCTTATCTAAGGATGCCAAATGTGCCTTATGTGCCTCACTGCATATGCCACTTTGCCTCTATACCAACATCAACTACCTCATACATATACTGTGTACATTAACTCATATGCTGCTGTGCCACTCTTTGCAAATGTCAATGCTAGAACCTTCAGTTTATTTTATAGATATACTTTTTATACTTTTTATACTACTATGCAAAAACTCAGGACAGTATTACACTTTTATTATTTCATTTTATGCTTATGTTCATTGGGTGTTTGGTGTTTTAGGGGTGTTTGGTGTTTCAGTGTTGGTGTAAATTTTCATACTTTTATACTACTATGAAAAAACTCAGGACAGTGTTACACTTTTACTATTTTATGCTTATGTTTATTAAATGTTTTAGTGTTTAGTGTTTAAATGGTTACTGTTGCACCGAGGGACTGAGAGAAACGCAATTTCAATCCTGTGTATGTCCTGTACATATTGCAGTTCTGACAATAAAGTTGACTTTGACTTTGAATAGTAATTTACCGTACTTTCCGCCCTAAAAGTCGCACCTCCGTATACGTCGCATCTATTATGCGTCACAGCTGATGCGTTGCGTATGTTACGCGTCACCGCTGACAACCGGAAATTTGAGCCGGTGTGTTGCCAAAAATGGATTGGCTGCGAAATGGCCACAGGAGCATGCACGGTAGGACTTTAACAAGATTAACACTTAAAAACAATTGTTTGTTTGCTGAAAATTATAACAAAGATGTGGCTGAGCTGAACATTTCCTTAGTAAATGAACGTGATTGTCAAATCAGCTGAATTTAAAAAATAGTGTCGCTACGTGCACAACGTGCCCCGCAGCGGGTGGGAACGCTGCATTTCTTTAAAATTTAACACAATAAACACCTAAAAAAAAATACATTTGTTTGCTGACATTATAGTAAAGGTGTATCTGAGCTGAACTTTTCCTTAATAAATACACATGATGGTCAAATCAGCTGGATTTAAATTGTTTTGCTTTGACGGTCTTCCAAACGTGCACGCGCGCTGCGAAAATAAATTATAAATAAATCGAATTTTAGTTCAAACATCTCCTAAAGCTAATCAGTTGTAAATGTCCATCCAGTGATTTCTTTCTGTAAGTTTCATCAAAATCTGTCCTGTGGTTCTTGAGCTATTTTGCTAACAGTAAAACACTGAGCTAACAGTAGTTCAGAGCTCCAGAGAGCAGGAGGCCGGGCTGCGACAGAGTGAGTCCGAGCAGAGGAGGCTTCTGTCGGACACATGAGCTGGGAACGGTCGGTGAACCCTAGCGGCCGAAAGTGGTACTACGCCCCTAGCTGCCGAAAGTGGTACTACGCCCCTAGCGGCAGAAAGTGGTACTGCTCCATTTTTTTCGTCAGAATGAATGGAAACGGTCATATTTCAGCCAAAATATGGTCTAAAAATATGAGAAAAAATCCCTAAATATGTCGCTTTGCCATATAAGTCACAGGACACGAAAATTAGTAAAAAAAAACTGTGACTTATAGGCCAAAAAATACGGTACTCTGTTTTACTATATTGTGAACACCGTGTGATTTAATTTGTCTGTTAAAAATCTTTCTAACTTGTAAATTAGTCCTTGAGATTCACTGAGTTTTCTGTATAAATGAAGGTTGGAAAAAAAGTACTAGTACTTTTTAAGATGTGCATGAACCATGAAGTTTTGCCAACTTGAGTACAGCAGTTGATGAAAGCAGCAATCCATTTCGGTTATGGCACTCTTAGACTAACTATCGTATTTTCTGCCGTACACGTCACTCCATCCCGTAAGTCACATCAGTCCATATTTGTCTAATAAAGTGGAAAAATCCATAAATATGTTGCTTCGCCGTATGCGTCGCATCTATTATGCGTCACTGCTGACGCGTTGCGTTTGTTACACGTCACTATTGACAACCCAGAAATGTGGGCCAGTGTTGTGCCAAAAATCAATGGGCTGCCAAATGGCGGCCATGGGAGCGTGCACGGGAAGACTTTAACAAGAATTTAACAAGAGTACCACTTAAAAACAATTATTTGTTTGCTCGGAAGTATTGTAAATGTGTCTCAGTCTAACATTTGTTTGAAAAAAGGGGCAGATATAATAAGATTATTTTCTTCCTTCTGCTACCTTTCATTTTTTGAATATTTTGTATGTTATCGTTTATGGGATTTTTTTGTATTGTATTTTAAAAATGAACACCCATCCATCCATTCATCCATCAATTTTCTTCCGCTTATCCGGGGTCGGGTCGCGGGGGTAGCAGCCTAAGTAGGGAGGCCCAGACTTCCCTCTCCCCAGCCACTTGGAGCAGCTCCTCTGGGGGAATCCCAAGGCGTTCCCAGGCCAGCCGAGAAACATAGTCCCTCCAGCGTGTCCTGGGTCTTCCTCTGGGTCTCCTCCCGGTGGGACATGCCCGGAACACCTCACCAGGGAGGCGTCCAGGAGGCATCCTAACCAGATGCCCGAGCCACCTCAACTGGCTCCTCTCGATGTGGAGAAGCAGCGGCTCTACTCCGAGTCCCTCCCGGATGACTGAGCTTCTCACCCTATCTCTAAGGGAGAGTCCAGACACCCTGCGGAGAAAACTCATTTCAGCCGCTTGTATCCGAGATCTCGTTCTTTCGGTCACAACCCAAAGCTCATGACCATAGATGAGGGTGGGAACGTAGATCGATCGGTAAATTGAGAGCTTTGCCTTTTGACTCAGCTCTCTCTTCACCACGACAGACCGGTACAGCGCCCGCTTCACTGCGGATGCTGCACCTATCGATCTCACGCTCCAGTTTTCCCTCATTCGTGAACAAGACCCCGAGATACTTAAACTCCTCCACTTGGGGCAGGACCTCCTCCCCGACCTGGAGAAGGCATGCTACCCTTTTCCGGCTCAAGACCATGGCCTCGGATTTGGAGGAACTGATCCTCATCCCGGCCGCATCACATTCAGCTGCAAACCGCTCCAGCGAAAGCTGTAGATCACGATCTGATGAAGCCAATAGGACCACATCATCTGCAAAAAACAGAGAAGCGATTCTAAGGCCACCAAAACGGATCCTCTCAACACCTTGGCTGCGCCTAGAAATTCTGTCCATAAAAGTTATGAACAGAATCGGTGACAAAGGGCAACCTTGGCGGAGTCCAACTCTCACTGGAAACGAGCCTGACTTACTGCCGGCAATGCGGACCAAGCTCTGACACCGGTCGTACATTATTATTATTATACCTAACTATCGTATTCCCTAATACGATTCTTTATCGATATATGTATTTACGATATATTTATTTATTTAGGTAGTTCATACCTAAAAATGAACACATTTTATAAAATAAAATAACATTTGCTTAATAAATGCACTTTAATGGTCAAATTAGCTGTATTTCACTGGGGTGGTGCAGCTGGTTTGACAGTTCCAAGCAGCAAGCAGAATGAAGGTGGGAAGACTATGGCAGGCCAATTGAGTCATTAATAGCTGGCGAACAGTTGCAGTCATCCAGGACATGCTAAATTCAAAAACGTTCAATAAATAAAAAACAATAAAGTATAAAGTAAAGTAACAAATAAAGTTCAGTTGTTGTGTCTTGAACATTTTTGTTTTTGTCTTGAACGTTTTTTGAAAATGTCATTATAGCCACGTTTACGTATTACATGATACAATGGTAGGCCATACAGCTACTACTACTCTGCTGCCATCAAGTGGTTGAAAATGGTACTGTTCAATTTTTTTCAGTCAGAAGGAATGAAAACGGTCATATCTCAGCCAAAAATGTTTTATAAATATGGGGGGGGGTCCACAAATAAGTCGCTTCGGCCTACGTCGCAGGGCACGCAAATTATGCAAAAAAGTGTGAGTTATAGGACGTAAAATATGGTATTAGTTTATCAATCCGGTCCAAAAAAACTTTATTTGTTCAAACTGAGATTGTTCAATAAGATAATTCCAACAGTTAAAAGTTATTTGTTCATAACATTTTCACAGAACCCCACTTTACAAGATCCAAACTACCCCTTTAATGCTCTTGTACTGATTTATTAATGAACCAAAAATAAATTACTGACTTCACTGTGACAACAATAAAACTTTTACTATGACACATTTATTATCACGTTGATATATTGTTACTCACAAACTTCACACAGGACCTTTTTGCATCTGCCCATTTCCTTTAATGGTCATATTTATAACAAATAGTTTAATTTGATTAAAAGGCCTAAATGATTTTACTTCATCATCTGACACTTTGTTCCTGTTTATGAATGTTACTCCTCCAGCACATCAGGGAGCAACTCCCTCATTTATTTTGTTCTCCCTTGAGAATATGAATTAGAAACTGGGAGAAGGGGAGTCAAAGGTTAGCGGGGGAGAAGACTGATACCATCTGGCAGTGATTATGTCTGAAAGAAGCAGTCGTGTCTTTCTCAGTCTACCTCAAACATGTAGCTGTTGAATATGCTAAGTAGATTAACACTTTTTATTTATTTATTTCATTATACCTAAAAGCTTTTATTGTGATAAACTGCATTCAAGTTTAATTATTTAATTATTTTTATTTAAAATGTTCAGCAGCAAACATTTTTCTCTCTTAAGTACAAATGGTTCATGAACATAAGACTAAAACCTAAATCAGAAGTGCTCAAACTAAAGAGCCTCACATATTGAAAAATATGACCAATCACGCTGATTAGCTGTGATTGCTGTGATTCATGAGATGTGCATACATAAGATCACGCAAGTCATTTAGCCTGAAGCACAAAACTGACCTTTGACTCTTATAATGGGACCCTGCTTCAGGCCTGAGGGTCAAAGGATGCTTCGAGACCCACCTGTGTAGACAAAAGCAGGAAGCTTGTTTTCACAATGACGTGCAACAGCGAAAATGTCTTTTTAATACACGCTTAATGTGTGGGTCTTGCATGTTTACTCCATGTTTACATCATGTGGTGGATATTCAAAGTCAAAGTCAAAGTCAACTTTATTGTCAGATCTGCAATATGTACTGTACAGGACATACACAGGACCGAAATTGCGTTTCTCTCAGTCCCTCGGTGCAACAGTAAACATCTAAACATTGAAACACTGAAACATATAATAATAGACATAAGCATAAAATAGTAAAACTAACACTGTCCTGAGTTTTTGCATAGTGGTATAAGAGTATGAAAATTTACACCAACTCTAAAACTAAAACTAAAACATTAAACATTTAATGAACATAATACTGTCCTGAGTTTTTGCATACTAGTATAAAAAAAGAGTATAAAAAGTATAACTAAAATAAACTAAAGGTTTCTAGCATTGACATTTGCAAAGTGGCAAAGCAGCGTATGAGTTAATGTACACAGTACATGCACGAGGTAGTAGTTGATGTTGTTATAGAGGCAAAAAGTGGCATATGCAGTAAGGCACATTGGGCATCCTAAACAAGACCGGTCAGAGCACACTGTATATGTATCAGCAGCGGTGCAGATATTAGAGTAGTGTAAATGTAAACAGTAGCAATTAAATATAAGCAGTAGTAATAAAAGTAAACAGTATTAATAAATGTAAACAGAGAATGTAAACAGTACCATGACTATAGGCAGCGATGCAATACAAACATCAGTGCAAGTATGAGAAGTAGTGCAAACTGTATGAGCACATGACCGAGAGTTTAGTGAATAACCCGTCTGATGACACAGAGTCCAGTGCCAAAATCTTTGTGTTGAGTGGTAATGTGTGAGAAAGTTTTAGTGTTAAGGCAGTTCAAATGGGAGAGGGGGCAGAGCAGGCAGAGTGTTTAGCATCCTGACTGCCTGATGAACAGAGCTGTCTCTCAGTCTGCTGGTTCGAGCCTGGAGACTCCTCAGTCTCCTCCCTGATGGCAGCAGTCTGAAGCAGCTGTGTAGTGGGTGTGTGGGATCACCTGCCATGCAGTGGGCTTTCCGAGTGAGGCGTTTGCTGTGTAAGTCCTGCAGTGAGGGCAAGGAGGTGCCCACGATCTTCTCAGCTGCTCTCACAATGCGCTGGAGGCTCTTGCGGCAGGATGCAGTACATGCACCAAACCACACAGTGATGCAGCTGGTCAGGACACTTTCTATGGCACCTCTGTAGAAGGTGCTCATGATGGGGGTTGAAGCTCCAGCCCTTTTCAGCTTGCGGAGAAAGTAGAGACGCTGGTGAGCCTTCTTTGCCAGTGATGCAGTGTTCCTGCTCCAGGACAGGTCCTCTGAGACATGCACTCCCAGGAACTTGGTGCTGTCTACTCTCTCCACTGCGGTGCTGTTGATGGTCAGAGGGGCATGTTGGGCATCCCTCTTCCTGAAGTCCACAACAATCTCCTTTGTCTTCTCCACGTTGAGAGTGAGATTGTTGTGTCCGCACCACAAGGCCAGGCGGCTCACCTCGTTCCTGTAGTCCGTCTCATCGTTGTTGCTGATGAGACCCACCACTGTTGTGTCGTCCGCAAACTTGATGAAGTGGTTGGAGCTGTATGATGGTGTGCAGTCGTGTGTTAGCAGGGTGAATAGAAGGGGGCTCAGCACACATCCTTGTGGGGCCCCTGTGTTCAATGTGATGGTGCTAGATGTGTTACTCCCGATCCGCACTGTCTGTGGTCTCCCGGTCAGGAAGTCTAGCAGCCAGTTACACATTGAGGTGTTCAGCCCCAGACTGTCCAGTTTAAGGATGAGCTGTTGGGGGATGATGGTGTTGAATGCCGAGCTGAAGTCGATGAACAGCATTCTAACATAAGAGTCCTTCGTGTCCAGATGTGTGAGAGCTGTGTGAAGGGCAGAGGAGATGGCATCGTCGGTTGAGCGATTAGGTCGGTATGCAAATTGGAAGGGATCCAGGGAGGCAGGGAGGACAGATGTGATGCTTTTCATGACTAGCCGTTCAAAGCACTTCATCAGGATGGGGGTGAGTGCTACTGGGCGATAGTCATTGAGGCATGCGGGCGTTGCCTTCTTTGGGACAGGGATGATGGTGGCTTTGAAACAGGTGGGGACGATGGCCTGGCTCAGTGAGATGTTAAGTTAAAATACCTTAAGTTAAAATAGTATTTGTAGTGAATTAGTACGTAGTATTATTAAACAAAATTCATGTTTAGCTGTTTGCAAAACTATGCGTTCATATTTTTACATGTTGATCAATATGATTTACATTCAAATCTCTATTAAAATGTTTTAAACCAATTTTGGGATGTGGGACAGTACGCTGAATAACACAGACCTACTATTCATGTTCAACTGTTTAAAAACAAAAGGTTAAGATTGTTCAGTGTATTGTCATGATCTGCTGCTTAATGTTTGAACCCACGTGCAGAAAAACAGAACGTGTGGCTCACGAATGTAAAATGAATAATGATTTATTTAACAAAAATAATGCTGATGGAACAAAAACACTTACTGAGAGGAGAGGAGCAGATCATACACAGTGGAAAGACAAAGCCCCGGTGCTCAAGGAGTGAATACACAGAGTTTATATACTGACACAAACGAGACAGTGAGGAGCACCTGGGGTGATTAGAATGAGGACCAGCTGTGAATGATTAATGCTGAAGGCCTGAGCACAGAGAGACAGACTGAGGAGTGGGAAATGACAGAGACTGAATGAGATACACAGAAACCAGTAAACAAAGCTCAGAATAACAAAGTATGGCAGGAGGGGAACACAAAATAACATAAAGAAACAGAGCCTAAAGAAAACAGACAGGGACAGAACCTGACATAACCCC
Organism: Garcialebias charrua; assembly: GCA_038048925.1. NCBI lineage: Eukaryota > Metazoa > Chordata > Actinopteri > Cyprinodontiformes > Rivulidae > Garcialebias > Garcialebias charrua. Next base: position 12,714 of record JBBPBX010010091.1, on the reverse strand, counting down.
CCCCTCAAGGGTGGCACCTGACACCCCCAAGACGGACCCCACAAGAACAAGGGCGGGCGGAGGGAGGCAACAGGCAGGACGGCGGGCCAACATCAGCCCGATCCGGGGGGCGCCCAGGAGATCGCCCATCACCACCAGCCCGATCTGGAGGACGTCCAGGAGGCCGCTCATCACCACCAGCCCGATCTGGAGGACGTCCAGGAGGCCGTCCATAATGCGGCAGCACGTCAGGCGGGCGACCAGAGTACCGTCCAGCAAGAAACACACCCCCAAGGAAAGGGATGGCTGGGACACCACAGTCGGCCGGAACACTTTCTTCGTCGGCCGGGACACCACAGTCGGTCGGAACACAGTCGTCGGCCGGAACACAGTCGTCGGCCGGAACACAGTCGTCGGCCGGAACACAGTCGTCGGCCGGAACACAGTCGTCGGCCGGAACACAGTCGTCGGCCGGAACACAGTCGTCGGCCGGAACACAGTCGTCGGCCGGAACACAGTCGTCGGCCGGAACACAGTCGTCGGCCGGAACACAGTCGTCGGCCGGAACACAGTCGTCGGCCGGAACACAGTCGTCGGCCGGAACACAGTCGTCGGCCGGAACACAGACGTCGGCCGGAACACAGACGTCGGCCGGAACACAGACGTCGGCCGGAACACAGACGTCGGCCGGAACACAGACGTCGGCCGGAACACAGCCATCGTCATCGCCAGGATCCCCGTCGTTGGGCGCCGAGATGTTGTCGGGCGCCGAGGCAGGCGATAAGACGTCTGTGGCGCTGGGACCCTCTGTCGAGGACGAGGCGTCTGCGGCGCTGGGACCCCCGTCGTCAGGACCCTCTGAGACGTCGTTGAGGACCACGTCGTCGGGGACCCCGTCGTCAGGACCCTCTGACACGTCGTTGAGGACCACGTCGTTGGGAACCTCGTCGTCGAGACCCTCGGAGACGTCGTCTGCTTCGTCGAGACCCTCGGAGACGTCGTCTGCTTCGTCGAGACCCTCGGAGACGTCGTCTGCTTCGTCGAGACCCTCGGAGACGTCGTCTGCTTCGTCGAGACCCTCGGAGACGTCGTCGGGCGGTGAGACGTTGTCGGGCTCCTCTGTGACGTCATCCGGACCCTCGTCGTCAGGACCCTCGTTGTCGTGCTCCTCTGTGACGTCATCCGGACCCTCGTCGTCAGGACCCTCGTTGTCGTGCTCCTCTGTGACGTCATCCGGACCCTCGTCGTCAGGACCCTCGTTGTCGGGCTCCTCTGAGACGTCATCCGGACCCTCGTCGTCAGGACCCTCGTTGTCGGGCTCCTCTGAGACGTCATCCGGACCCTCGTCGTCAGGACCCTCGTTGTCGGGCTCCTCTGAGACGTCATCCGGACCCTCGTCGTCAGGACCCTCGTTGTCGGGCTCCTCTGAGACGTCATCCGGACCCTCGTCGTCAGGACCCTCGTTGTCGGGCTCCTCTGAGACGTCATCCGGACCCTCGTCGTCAGGACCCTCGTTGTCGGGCTCCTCTGAGTCGTCGTCGGGCGCCGTCGAGACTGCAGGCGAGGAGACCACCGTCGAGACTGCAGGCGAGGAGACCACCGTCGAGACTGCAGGCGAGGAGACCACCGTCGAGACTGCAGGCGAGGAGACCACCGTCGAGACTGCAGGCGAGGAGACCACCGTCGAGACTGCAGGCGAGGAGACCACCGTCGAGACTGCAGGCGAGGAGACCACCGTCGAGACTGCAGGCGAGGAGACCACCGTCGAGTCTGCAGGCGAGGAGACGGCGTCTGGACCCAGGACAGGCGAAGAGACGGCGTCTGGACCCAGGACAGGCGAAGAGACGGCGTCTGGACCCAGGACAGGCGAAGAGACGGCGTCTGGACCCAGGACAGGCGAAGAGACGGCGTCTGGACCCAGGACAGGCGAAGAGACGGCGTCTGGACCCAGGACAGGCGAAGAGACGGCGTCTGGACCCTCGGCATCTGGACCCTCTGAGAAGACGAGGTCTGCAGCAGCCGAAGCGTCGAGGTCTGCAGCAGCCGAAGCGTCGAGGTCTGCAGCAGCCGAAGCGTCGAGGTCTGCAGCAGCCGAAGCGTCGAGGTCTGCAGCAGCCGAAGCGTCGAGGTCTGCAGCAGCCGAAGCGTCGAGGTCTGCAGCAGCCGAAGCGTCGAGGTCTGCAGCAGCCGAAGCACCAAGGACCAGAGATGGCAAGTACTTTGCCACAAAAGCTGCCTGCCAACGTTCCAGCTCCTCCTGTGACACCCTCTCTCCCTCCTCCAGAAAGCGAGGGCTGGGCTGTACATCTGGTGGCGAGCGAGGAGGAGACGGACAGCGGGGTGCAGCGGCGAGGTGAGGTGGAGAGGGATGAAGCTGAGAGTCGGTGGTCTTGCCTCTTCTTTGCCGCCTCTTCCTGCTGCGTTGGTGGTGTGAGCTGAAGACGGGCGCACCCCAGAGTTCCTCCTCCAGCTCAGCGTCATCGTCTGACCACAGCAGCAGATGTGACGAGCAATAAGCCGGCGGGGTGGAGGAAGAAGCTGGCTTAAAAGCCAGGCGGCTCCCCCAGAACTGAGACCTCATTTCCTCTTCCTCCACAAGAAGAGGTGATGGTAGGATCTCCACCTCCGGGCTGTGGTGACCTCGTCTCCGGACGGGTTCAGTCCGAAACGCCCCCCACCGGATCACAGGCTCCTCCATCAGTTCCTGTTTCTCCTTGTCCCTCTGAGCAGTTTTGTCTGCCTCACGGGCGAGCCATTCAAAAATATCTATTTTTCTGCTGGGCTCTTTCTGATGACCGGGGCTTTCTGTCATGATCTGCTGCTTAATGTTTGAACCCACGTGCAGAAAAACAGACTGGCTCACGAATGTAAAATGAATAATGATTTATTTAACAAAAATAATAATGCTGATGGAACAAAAACACTTACTGAGAGGAGAGGAGATGAGCAGATCATACACCGTGGAAAGACAAAGCCCCGGTGCTCAAGGAGTGAATACACAGAGTTTATATACTGACACAAACGAGACAGTGAGGAGCACCTGGGGTGATTAGAATGAGGACCAGCTGTGAATGATTAATGCTGAAGGCCTGAGCACAGAGAGACAGACTGAGGAGTGGGAAATGACAGAGACTGAATGAGATACACAGAAACCAGTAAACAAAGCTCAGAATAACAAAGTATGGCAGGAGGGGAACACAAAATAACATAAAGAAACAGAGCCTAAAGAAAACAGACAGGGACAGAACCTGACATGTATAACCAGTGGTTCCCAAGCTTTTCAACTTTTGACCCACAAAATCTGGATGGCAGAAAAACAAGAGCCCAGCATCAATGGCTTGGACACGGTATATACATTTCCTATGAAAGTAGTATTTCTGAAAAATAATGTACAACACCTTGTGAGCCAAATCAGTATATTAAAGCCCTGCATGAAATTTTAGCACTCAGTGTGCATTCAGGATGAACCAATTTCCGCATCAAACTTATCTCAATTTCAGTAAAACTGTCAGAGTCACATATTTGTGTTTGCTAAGGTCAGTTAGCTGTAGTGGACATAATGAATTACCGTAGTATTGCTCCAAAATTTACTGTACATGAACATCCAATTACAGTGGTCCCTCGTTTATCGCAGGTGTCGCAGGTGTTAGGAACCACGACCACCTGCGATAAGTGGAAAATCTGTGAATTAGGTATACAGTAGTCCAAGTTCAAGCTCAAGTACAGTAAGCTTTCTTTTCATTATTATCTCAAGCGGTACATGAGATGGAATGAATTATGTACTGTACACAAGTAGTAGTAGTAGTAAGTAGTACATAGTAGTTTATTTTAGTATTTACTGTAGTAGTAGTAAGTAGTAGTTTATTTTAGTATACTATATTAAGGTGTTTTAAATCCTTCTCACACTCTTGCAATGTTCTAAACTCTTGAACTTACATAATTTTAACAACATACAGTACTGTATATGTAGCTACAAAATGTTACTTACCAGGCTCAGTGGAACATGGGTAGCTGTGGCTAAGTGGTTAGATGAGGACAGGCGGGCGAGGAGGAGACGGACATCGGGGTGCAGCGGCGAGGTGAGGTGGAGAGGGATGAAGCTGAGAGTCGGTGGTCTTGCCTCTTCTTTGCCGCCTCTTCCTGCTGCGTTGGTGGTGTGAGCTGATATAGTAATTAGTAATTACTGGCCAGTTAAAAGAGGAAAAAAGTCCCTTTAAGCTTCAAATGGCCAACCGGATCATCAGCCGCGCGCGTCCACTGGGCAGCCGGTTGAAAGAGATTTTCAAAAAGTCCCGTTGAGCTTCAAATGGACCACTAGATCATCCGCCATGCGCATCTGCTAACTGGCCAGTTAAAAGAGGAAAAAAGTCCCATTAAGCTTCAGATGGATCATCGGCCGCATGCATCTGCTGACCAGCTGGTTGAAAGTGATAAAAAAAGTCTCCTTAATCTTCAGATAGACAACCAGATCATAAATCTACATGTGTCCGCTGGCCAGCCAGTTAAAAGAGGGAAAAAAGTCCCCTTAAGCTTCAGATGGGCAACCGGATCATCAGCCGCGCGCGTCCACTGGCCAGCCGGTTGAAAGAGATTTTAAAAAGTCCCGTTAAGCTTCAAATGGACAACTAGATCATCCACCATGTACATTTGCTAACTGGCCAGTTAAAAGAGGAAAAAAGTCACTTTCAGCTTCAGATGGATCATTGGCCACATGCATCCCACTTAGGGCTCGTTGTTAGCCAGTTGAAACAGTTTTTTAAAAGTCCTGTTAAGTTCCCGATGGATCACCGGCCACATGCATCCTGCTCAAGACTTGTCATGGGCCAGTTGAAAGAGATTAAAAAAGGCCTGATGAGCTCCTGATGGGTGGGCGTCAGACCTTGGGCCACGTGTGTTTGCTCTGAGGTCCACATGGGTGGGCTACCAGCTCTCAAGATTTACCGATGGGTCTGGAAGTCTGGTTCTGCACCGATCAGATCAAAACTTTACTGTACCTCAGCGGCGGCCGCCACTAGAGGGCGCTAGGGGCGCCGCCCCTCCATGGAACTGCAGCTCTTCTTCATTTGAAGATTTAATTTTTTTTTATAAAAGTGAAATAATAAAATAAAAATATTTCGAAATGCATGCATATATGTTTTTAGTTGTGTAGGATAAATATTTTATGAGTAATGATTGTTTGTTTCAAAAAACGTTTTCTGATTGTGACGTACTTCCGGTTCCCCGCTGGGCGCCGCCTGCGGCTTTTCCATTGAATCTAATTATAACTAGCGCGCTAGAAACTTCCGGTGCCCTGCTTCTGTTGGACTGTACAGGTCGCATTTTCCGTCGCCCTCGAGCCTGGACTCGTCTCTTATCGCCACGGATCGCCAGCGCTTCCGGTTCGAGCCAGGAGGGAGGGGCAGTGGGGGACCATCTCTGTTTACACTCAGAGCTGATCACACGGCCAACTACCTACGTTGAAACAGCAGTAATTATTAATGGTGCCTTTCTACACAGGTAAGCAAGTAATAATTGTGAGTTTAATAAATCTCTAAGCGCACATGAGCAAAGTTTGAGCTGTTCTCATCTGTGGTGCGTGACGTGGTGTCGTGTGTTGCTGTCAGTCACACAGCTAGCTACTAGCTGTGCTTATGAACGTTGTGGTGTTTCTTTATCTAATGCTTATTACTATTCCTGACTGATATGGCTCTCAACTAGATGTTACAAAAGTGTTTTCTAAACGTTATGTGTTTAATATTATGACTATCAGGTGTTTATGTATTAATATTTTGATTATCAGATGTTCGTGTGTTAATATAATGATTGTCAGTTGTTGTGTGTTAATGTTATGATTATCAGATGTTCATGTGTTGTGTTAATATTATGAATATCAGATGTTCATGTGTTAATGTTATGATTATCAGATGTTCATGTTTTTAACTCAAGCTTGTGTACAAAAGTTGAGCTGAAGTCAAACCTGTTAAATATCAGACAATATAAACTTTTATATTCACCAGATGTCTGCTATATCAATCAATCACCTTTATTTTTCCAGGTAGAGTCCGTTGAGATGGAGATCTCTTTTACAAGGGTGACCTGGTCAAGTGGTCAGCAGCACACGTCACATGGTAATTGACAATAAGCATTTGCATTTACCAACAAAGATGGTTTTATGAACCTGTTTGTAGCAGCCCTTAAACATTTTTCTTCCACTGTACAGGAGGACATGGCAGGAGGTGATGATGAGGGGATCCTCTGGTCCAGCCTGGATGTTTCTGAGAAGTGGATTCGCCACCGCACGGTACCCAAATACTGTAATAATACCAGTGGTGGAGAAAGTACTCAAACACTGTACTTAAGTAAAAGTACAAATAAACAGACAAAAATTTACTCTAGTAAAAGTAGAAGTACCATATTAATATTTTTACTTAAGTAAAAGTAAATAAGTACTTGCTTTTAAAAATACTTAAAGTATTAAAGTAAAAGTACTTGCTGAATGTATTAACTAATGCAATGGTCTACAATACCATTAAGTGTGCGTACTGTATGCATATTTTCTGTAATACATTAATAGTGTTGAGCCATTTTAATGAACAATGCTGCAGATAATGCATGTTTTTATTGTGTTTACTCTGTGACACAGTTCACACT
>JBBPBX010010090.1:0-17255 GCA_038048925.1 Garcialebias charrua | reverse complement strand
AACTATGAGTTTAGCTTTGGTTCAGCCTTAAGTTTAGCTTTGGTTCTGCCTTGAGTTTAGCTTTGAGTTTAGCCTTGAGTTTAGCTTTGAGTTTAGCTTTGAGTTTAGCTTTGAGTTTAGCCTTGAGTTTAGCTTTGAGTTTAGCTTTGAGTTTAGCTTTGAGTTTAGCTTTGGTTTTGCCTTAAATTTAGCTTTGGTTCTGCTTCTCAAGTTTAGCTTTGGTTCAGCCTTGAGTTTAGCTTTGGTTCTGCCTTGAGTTTAGCTTTGAGTTTAGCCTTGAGCTTAGCTTTGAGTTTAGCTTTGGTTCTGCCTTAAATTTATATGGTTCAGCTTTGAGTTTAGCTTTGGTTCAACATTAAGTTTAGCTTTGGTTCAGCCTTGAGTTTAGCTTTGGTTCTGCCTTGAGTTTAGCTTTGAGTTTAGCCTTGAGCTTAGCTTTGAGTTTAGCTTTGGTTCTGCCTTAAATTTATATGGTTCAGCTTTGAGTTTAGCTTTGGTTCAACATTAAGTTTAGCTTTGGTTCAGCTTTGAGTTTAGCTTTGGTTCAGCTTTGAGTTTAGCTTTGGTTTAACATTAAGTTTAGCTTTGGTTCTGCCTTAACTTTAGCTTTGGTTCTGCTTTGAGTTTAGCTTTGGTTCAGCTCTGAGTTTAGCTTTGGTTCAACATTAAGTTTAGCTTTGGTTCTGCCTTAACTTTAGCTTTGGTTCTGGCTTGAGTTTAGCTTTGGTTCAACATTAAGTTTAGCTTTGGTTCAGCTTTGAGTTTAGCTTTGGTTCTGGCTTGAGTTTAGCTTTGGTTCAACATTAAGTTTAGCTTTGGTTCTGCCTTAACTTTAGCTTTGGTTCTGCTTTGAGTTTAGCTTTGGTTCAGCTTTGAGTTTAGCTTTGGTTCTGGCTTGAATTTAGCTTTGGTTCAGCCTTAAGTTTAGCTTTGGTTCAGCCTTAAGTTCAGCTTTGGTTCAACATTAAGTTTAGCTTTGGTTCAGCTTTGAGTTTAGCTTTGGTTCTGGCTTAAGTTTAGCTTTGGTTCAGCCTGACATGTGGGATGTTTGAAACATGTTTTTTTGTAACTGAGTTGAAAGATCAAATCCTTTGAAAGCTTTGAATCCAAACAGGTTCTGTAACTAAAGTCTGGACCGGCTGAAAACCAAATCTCTGGTTTGTCTCGATATTTTCAGGTGTTTTAGTAGATGTTCCTGAATGAACAGTTTTAGGCTGGGATTGTTTGTGAGACTTGGCCCAGCCTCTTATTTTAAGATGTTTAAACTTTGTTTGGCTTCATAGTTGAAACATATCAACACAGATTTATTTCATGTTGCTGTGTTCACGCTGCTCATCTGCTCACACAGACTCATGTCCGTTCGGCATATTCTTTTTATGCTAGTAGTCCTTAGCATATTTTTAGTTAACGTTTTTTCTTAGCTCATATCTCAGATCTTATGACTGTTTCTCTTTACATTTGATACTTTTGTTGGATGTAACTTGTACCACATGTGGTGCGAATGAGAATAAAGACACCTTGACCTTGACCCTTCCGTCCAAACAGTAAAGTTCTGATTGTTGAGCCATGTTTTATCTGAACTACCTGGATGTCTAAGCTTTGTTTTGGTTCTTTTGGACCTTCTTCTGTCCCGTAATCGTTCTGGTTTTGGTTTGATGGTTGTGCTGATTCCACCCCGGCTCAGTCTGATGTATTTGGACCTTCCAGACGGGTTTCTCTCATCTCATCATGAAACTCAACATGCTGGTGGTTCTGGCACAACTCTGTAGATTTCAGTGACGTAGACAGTCACTGGTTGAAGGACAGTCTTGACACACTTCGTCTGCAGCTTTCAGACCCCGTGTACTGTACATAATCTCGTTTTCATCACATGTACTACATGCGGTGCAAATGACAATAAAGTATCTCTGACTCTGACTCTGACACATGTCTTTCACACTTGGTTCTCTGCAAGAAGACGTGTTGGACAAACCCTTCCTGTTTCGTTTCCAGACGGTTCTTCTTGGCCTCTGGTTGTCGGGGGAGGGGAGTGAGGAAACGCTGAACTCAGACAGTAAAGGGCGAGGCAAAGCTCCGCGCTGGACCGAGCGCCGCGCCACGCTGTGTGAGCGCCGTGTGAGCGCCGCTGCACAAGCCTTTGATCGCTCGCGTGAACGCGCCAAGCTCAAATTTTACGACCGCTCACGCGCGAGCGTTGTCTCACAATAAACTGCCCGGTGGCGGACTGTTTTGTGTGACACACAAATGTATTAAATATCCCTTCTTCATCGCTGATCGGACTTTTCTTTTGTTTTTTTGCCAAAAGTCAAGTGATCGCTTGAAGCGGTCACCATTCACTTCCTCCTCCGATGAGGAGGAATGAATGAACTTGTCACAAGTGAACTAAAGTCATGTCCAACGTGGATGTGCAGGTTCTAAATATTTCCTGGTGGGCTGTGGGCTGCAGGAGCAGCGTTCCCCGTTTTTATTTCATGTATTTTAACTTTTTATTAACATATAAACACAGAAAAATGCTGCGCAGCCTGTGGCATTTCTCACCATTCACAGACCTGTCAATCATTTCAGTAGGCGTGTCAGCAAATGACCAATCAGCGACCTCAGTTTTTCCTGTAGGTAAATGCTCCGCACGCAGCTGCTCAAGCAGAGCGCGCGTCGAGCGGCGCTGGCAACAACGCGGAGCTCTGCCTCGCCCTTAAATTTAGAACTATCTGCCTCAGACACTCTTCAGGATGGGACTATACTAAAGAAGAGGTGCCACTCCTTGTTGACCTTTGACCTTCTGATGTCACTGTGGATGGCACCTTCCAGTGGTCCAGATGACTCCATGACATGTCTGATGGCGTGAAGAAACGCTGAACTCTGCCTTTTAGCATGACACGAATAGCAGAGGTCGACAAGCTTTGCACTTTGACCTTCGTCCTCATTCTGACCTTTCCGGTCGTCTCAGTTTTGTTTCGACGTGTTCTCTCTGTAGTCTTGGTTTGGTCCAACAGTCTCGTGGTGTAGTCTTCTTTGAGCTCTCATCAGAATAAAAACTGGTTTGTGTTTCTGTATTTGATGGTGTTTTATCTCCAGTTAGGGCTGATGTTCTTGCACTGTTTGGATCCATGAGTTGGTTTCTTGTTGTCTTGAACGTCTGTCTTGTTCAGAGTCTTAGAGAAAATCAAAGCTTTTAGGAATGTGTTTTATTTTTCTCAGCGTGTCCTCCCTGTTTTAGTCCTTGAAGATGTCCTCTTGTTGGAGCCACAATATTTCTGACCTGTGTTTGAGGAACTCTTCACAGATGTGAGAAAGTTCTGGAAATACAGTAACTCCACATTAAAAATAAATGCAGAGAAAACAGCTGACACAACGCAACCCGACGGGTTGGTTAGTTCCTGGAACCATGAAAAAAAGAGAGCACATTACACGAGTCTTGGCCTCCCTACACTGGTTCACCTTCAAATCCAGTTCAAAATTCTCCTGTATGTCTACAAATCACTGAACAGTCCACCCCACCCCTATCTCTCTGATTTGATACACCTGTATGTCCCACCACGTTCTTTGAGGTCAGTGGACCAGGTACCGTACTCTTAACAGTTCCAGGAACTCGTCTTAAACACAGAGGTGACAGGACCTTCTCTGGAGCAGGACCAAGACTTTGGAATGAGTTACCTCTGCTCGTCAGACAGGCCCCTCCCTCTCGGTTTTCAAATCATGTTTAAAGACTCACTACTATTCTGTTGTTTACGACACCAGATGATCTGTGTTTGGTTGTTTTATTTATGATCTGCAATGTTTTATGCCTATTCTGTTTTTTACTTCATTTTGTATGTTGCCCATGTGTTGCCTATTGTTTGTTTGTTTGTTTGTTTGTTTGTTTGTTTGTTTGTTTGTACAGCACTTTGGTTGGCCTTGTCGCTGTTTTAAGTGCTCTATAAATAAAATGGTATGGTATGAAGAACCCTCCACAAGGTCTATGACTGACTGTGGTCGAAACTTTATTTTTATCTGAACTGAATAATTCATGGATTGTTTTACGACTCTGCTTCTGATGATGTTCCACATACTGCACCATCAGAACAACAGGACTGGATCACACTGAACCGGGCCTTGACGGGACCACAGGGAGTGTGACACAATCACCAGGTGCTTCCAGCCAAGCACCAGCTGCCTGTTTTATGAGGTCCACCTTTAGATTACTCTCAGTCCAACCCCTCATCTGAGACCAGTTTACTATCGGAGACACCACTCCACTCCCGGTCCAGCACCCAGACAGCACAAACCCCAGGATTATGACGGAGCTCGCAGTAGCACTGCTCCTCCTCATTTGATGAGTCAGTTGAGTCGGCTCTGACATCTGAAGTCTTCTGACCTCGGGTAAGACCCAGAAGTCTCTGCAGGGATCACAGATCCTCAGTGGTCTGGGGGCACTTCAGGTGTTTCTTGATGATCCATCAGAGGGAATCCTCCTAACATGTCTGACTGTTGGCTGTTCTTTAGGCTGAGGCTGGAACTCGCTCAGACGTGTGAATATTTGTCCGGTAAATGTGTATTAGTTTTTTTCTCTCACCCCCTGGTTCCCTGGCGGCCATTCTGGGGGTGGGTCGTCGGGGGTTGTCATGGACTATGGGAGGGTTCGGGGCCTGAGGGTTCGCCGTGGGTGGGGCTGGCATTTCGCTCTCCCTGGGGTTGCTTGGGCTCGGGTGTCCTGTCCTGTCGGCAGGGAGAGGGTTGGGCCGAATCTTGGATGTCGGCTACTCTCCACCCCAGAATGAATGGGCCTACCTCCTGGGTTTGGGTGTGGACTGTCCCATGTAGGGGGCAGGTACATGTCTTGGACCTAGGGGGTATAGAGTGTGTATCAGGATTATGAATGGAACGTGTTGTTATTGTTTGTCTTTGTGTGAGTGAGGATGAGGGTGGGTCTGAGTGAGTGTGTCTGTGTATGAATGTCTAATTGTCAGGCTGGGATTCGGACTGCCCCCTCTCTGTTACATCTGAGGCTACTTGATGTCGCGCTCCTACCACGTGGCCCCCGGGTGGGTGTCCTTTTGCCTGCGGGCGTGCTTGGGGCCCTCGCTGTTGGGGGTTGGGCGCTTGGGCGTGTGTCGGCGCGGTCTGGTGGCTGCCTGGTGGGGCTCGGGTCATCTGGTCCAATCGGGTCTGGGCCTGAGGGGTGGGCGTCCCCGGTGCCCGGGCCTCGGTGCCCGGGCCTGGGGCTACGTCAGTGCAGCGGGCTCCGACAGGGGCCTGTGAGTTTGTCGCTGTTGGCCTCCCGGGGGTCATTGTGTGTAGTCGCTGGTGGAGCTCGTCCTGTTCTCCCCTTTGGTCAGATCTGGGGAGAGGGTGAGTGGCTCGTCCTGTTCGGGTGAACCTGGGGACTCTGGGCTCGGGGTCCTTCTTGGGGTCTTGGGCTTTGATCGCCCCTTCGTCTGCCTTGGGGGGGGGAGCTCTGATGCTTCACGCTCGCTATTGAATGTTCTATTGGAGGAACGTTATTCACTTATGCATGCTCACAACCACACACAAATGGATGCAGGGATGTATATGTAGATATGTAGATGGGTATGTGACTGAATATGAATGCACATGTATCTTCTTTCTTCTTCTTTCGGCTTTTCCCTTTTCAGGGGTCGCCACAGCGAGTCATCCTCCTCCACCTCACTCTGTCCTCTGCATCCTCTGTCCTCACTCCAACTACCTCCATGTCCTCTCTAACTGCATCCATATATCTCCTCTTTGGCCTTCCTCTTTGTCTTTTTCCTGGCAGCTGCATTTCTAACATCCTTCTACCAATATACCCACTGTCCCTCCTCTGGACATGTCCAAACCATCTCAGTCTGGCCTCCCTAACTTTATCTCCCAGTTGTTCAACATGTGCTGTACCTCTGATGATCTCATTCCTGATCTTATCCATCCTTGTCACTCCTAAGGAGAACCTCAGCATCTTCATTTCTGCTACTTCCAGTTCTTTCTCCTGTCTTTTTGTCCATGTCTCTGTCTCCTGTCTTTTTGTCCATGTCTCTGTCTCCAGACCATACAACATAGCTGGTCTCACCACTGTCTTGTAAACTTTTCCTTTGACCTTTGCTGACACCTTTTTGTCACAAATCACTCCTGAAACTTTTCTCCATCCACTCCATCCTGCCTGGACTCTCTTCTTCACCTCTTTACCACATTCCCCATTTTCCTGGACAGTGGACCCCAAGTACTTGAAGTCCTGCACCTTTGTGACCTCTGCTCCTTGTAGCCTCACTGTTCCACCTCCTCCCTCTCATTCACACACATGTACTCTGTCTTACTACGGCTGACTTTCATTCCTCTTCTTTCAAGAGCATACCTCCACCTCTCCAAGTTCTCTTCCACCTGTTCCCTGTTCTCACCACAGATCACAATGTCATCTGCAAACATCATAGTCCATGGGGATTCCTGCCTGACCTCATCTGTTAGTCGGTCCATCACCAGAGCAAACAAGAAGGGGCTCAGAGCCGATCCTTGATGCAATCCCACCTCCACCTTGAAGCTATCTGTCACTCCTACAGCACATCTCACCACTGTCCTGCTGTCCTCATACATGTCCTGTACCAGTCTAACATACTTTTCTGCCACTCCAGATTTCCTCATGCAATACCACACCTCTTCTCTTGGTACCCTGTCATATGCTTTTTCTAAATCCACAAACACACAATGGAGTTCTTTCTGACCCTCTCTGTACTTCTCTATCAACATCCTCAAATCAAAGATGCATCTGTGGTGCTCTTTCTTGGCATGAAACCATACTGCTGCTCACAGATAGTCACCTCTTGTCTAAGTCTTCCTTCCACAACTCTCTCCCAGATCTTCATTGTGTGGCTCATCAACTTAATTCCCCTGTAGTTGCTACAACTCTGTACATCACCCTTGTTCTTAAAAATGGGAACCAGCACACTTCTTCTCCATTCTTCAGGCATTTTCTCACCCTCAAATATTCCATTAAATATTTGAGTCAAAAACCTCACTGCCATCTCTCCAAGACATTTCCAAACCTCCACTGGTATGTCATCAGGTCCTACTGCCTTCCCCTTCTTCATTCTTTTCAGAGCTTTCCGGACTTCACCCTCACTAATCTTTCCCACTTCCTGGTCCACAGTTTCTATTACCTCCACTCTTCTTTCTCTTTCATTCTCTTCATTCATTAGCTCCTCAAAGTAATCCTTCCATCTTCCCATCACACTCTCCTCACTTGTTAGAACATTCCCATTCCCATCTTTAATAAGCCTAACCTGCTGCACATCCTTTCCAGCCTGATCCCTCTGTCTTGCCAATCGGTACAAGTCCTTCTCGCCCTCTTTAGTGTCCAGTCTCCCATACAACTCATTGTACGCCCTCTGCTTTGCCTTAGCTACTTCCCTCTTTGCTCTATGTCCCATCTCCTTATATTCCTGTCTCCTCTCTTCAGTCCTCTCACTGTCATATTTCTTCTTGGCTAATCTCTTTCTTTGAATGGCGTCCTGCACTTCACTATTCCACCACCAGGTTTCCTTATCATCCATTCTCTGTCCAGATGACACACCAAGTACCTTCCTACCTGTCTCTCTAATTACTGTTGCTGTAGTAGCCCAGTCACTTGGAAGCTCTTTCTTACCACCCAGAGCCTTTAACAGCTCGTCTCTGAATTTCTCACAACATTCTTCCTTCTTTAGCTTCCACCATTTGGTCTTCTTCTCTGATTTTACTCTTTTTCTCTTCTTCGCAACAACAGTCATTCTACACACAACCATCCGATGCTGTCTGGCCACGCTCTCCCCTGCCACAACCTTACAGTCTCCAATCTCCCTCAGGTTTCCTCTTCTACACAGAATGTAGTCGACCTGTGTACTCCTTCCTCCACTCTTATAGGTCACTCTATGTTCCTCCCTCTTTTGGAAATAGGTATTGACTATAGCCATTTCCATTCTCTTGGTAAAATCCACCACCATCTGTCCTTCCTGGTTTCTTTCCTTGACACCAAACCTACCCATCACTTCCTCATCCCCTCTGTTTCCTTCACCAACATGTCCATTCAGGTCTGCTCCAATCACCACTCTTTCCTCCCTGGGAATACTCTCTATCACTTCATCCAGATCTTTCTCCTCCCCATCACATCCAACCTGTGGAGCATAACCACTGACTATGTTTAGCATCAGACCTTCTACTTCTACCTTCAGACACATCACCCTATCTGACACTCTCTTCACCTCTACTACATTCTTTGCCAACTCCTCCTTCAGGACCACCCCTACTCCATTTCTCTTTCTATCCACACCATGGTAAAACAGTTTGAACCCTGCTCCAATACTGCGAGCCTTGCTGCCCTTCCACTTGGTCTCTTGGACACATAAAACATCTACCTTCCTTCTCTGCATCATGTCAGCCAGCTCTCTACCTTTGTCTGTCATTGTCCCCACATTTAGAGTTGCAACCCTCAGTCAGTATGCATATGTATGTATACCGTATATTCATTTGTAGGTATGGTTATGTTTATTTATGGAAATCTACTGCAAGGTCACGAATATTATTAGTCTTTATGCATGTGTATTTTGTTGCTGTGTTCCATCATGTACTTTGCAGGATTGCAGATGGGGGCTGGGTGTGTTTGCCTTGTGCTCTTTTTGTGGATAATTGTAATAATATAATATTAATAAACTTTATTTGTATAGCACCTTCCTACAATGCCTTGCATTGACCAAAGTGCTTAACAGGACAGAAAATATAAAAACCGGTACAATAAATCAGTGAAAATAGAATAAAAAACAACAGTAATAAAAGAAGGCAATGGAAATAAAAATGCTACATACTAAAATACCAAAGTAATAAAAGTTACACACTGAAAGCTTTTTTGAACAAGTGGGTCTTCAGTCTGGTTTTGAACAGAGTCAGATCAGAGGTGGCACGCAGCTCAAGGGGGAGACTGTTCCAGGCTTTTGGGCCGGCAACAGAAAATGACCGGTCTCCCCATTGTTTGTACCTTGAGCGAGGCACCTCCAGCAGGTGTTGACTGGCAGATCGTAAAGCTCTGCTGGGCTGATGGACTTTCAAAAGTTCTGAGATGTACAGAGGTGCAAGTCCATTCAGAGCTTTGAAAACAAACAGGAGCAGCTTGAACTGTATCCTGAACTGAACCGGGAGCCAGTGTAGAGAGGACAGGACAGGAGTGATGTGTTCATATTTTCGTGTGTTGGTCAAAAAGCGCGCGGCAGAGTTCTGTACAAGCTGTAAACGGGAGATGGAGGATTGATTAATACCAACATACAAAGCATTACAATAATCAAGTCTGGAGGTCACAAAGGCATGGATGGCCTTCTCCAGATCACCACGGCTGAGAAATGACTTGACTTTGGAGAGCAGACGGAGCTGAAAGAAGCTGGTCTTGACAACAGAACTGATCTGTTTATCAAACTTTAAGTTGGAGTCAAGCTGCACTCCAAGATTTCTGACCACCGGGTTGAAGTGGGGGAGGGGAAAACCAACACTGGGACTGGGAAGGATGTTGTTGGTGTCACCAGGAGCACTAAATAAAATGCATTCAGTTTTATCTGTGTTTAGGTGGAGGAAGTTTTGAGAGAGCCAGTGCTTAATGTCATTTAAGCAGTTGACAAGAGTGTTTGAACTGGGTGAGGGGTTGGGAGTGACTGGCAGATAGATTTGTAAATCGTCTGCATACATGTGAAAAGACAGGTTATGACGTGCAATGATTGATCCTAATGGCAGCATGTAAAGAGAGAAGAGGACTGGCCCTAGAATAGATCCCTGTGGTACGCCAGAGGTCAGAGGGGTTGATGAAGAGGACAGATCACCTATCATGACAGAAAAAGTTCTCCCAGTTAGATAAGATCTGAACCACTCAAGCACAGCTCCCTGGAGGCCGACCTGCTGAGACAAGCGGTTGATTAGTACCTGATGGTCGACGGTGTCAAAAGCTGCTGAGAGGTCTAACATCACCAGCAGAGCAGGGTTTTTTGCATCCAGGGACAGAAGAATGTCATTCTGCACTTTGAGCAGTGCAGATTCAGTGCTGTGACGGGTACTGTAATTGTTGTTTTGTTGTCTTACTTTCCATCTTTCCTTTCTCTCTACAAATTTTTTTTTCATATCGGTGTGAGAGGATGGCTGTAAGATGAGAAGGGAGGCCATCTATTAAAGGGGAAAAAATGAATGTGTATTAGTGACTATTGTTAAACTAATGTGTGAGTTAGAGAACTGTTGGTGTGTGTTAGAGAACTGTTGGTGTGTGTTAGAGAACTGTTGGTGTGTGTTAGAGAACTGTTGGTGTGTGTTAGAGAACTGTTGGTGTGTGTTAGAGAACTGTTGGTGTGTGTTAGAGAACTGTTGGTGTATGTTAGAGAACAGTTGGTGTGAGTTAGAGAACATTTGGTGTGTGTTAGAGAACTGTTGGTGTGTTAGAGAACTTTTGGTGTGAGTTAGAGAACAGTTGGTGTGAGTTAGAGAACTGTTTGTGTGAGTTAGAGAACTGTTGGTGTGAGTTAGAGAACAGTTGGTGTGAGTTAGAGAACAGTTGGTGTGAGTTAGAGAACTGTTGGTGTGTGTTAGAGAACTGTTGGTGCGAGTTAGAGAACTGTTTGTGTGAGTTAGAGATCTGTTGGTGTGAGTTAGAGAACGGTTGGTGTGAGTTAAAGAACTGTTGGTGTGAGTTAGAGAACAGTTGGTGTGTTAGAGAACTTTTGGTGTGTTAGAGAACTTTTGGTGTGTGTTAAAGAATAATTAATTATTCTCTTAATGAAAAACTACAATCAGGTAACATTAAATATTTAGGTGTTAATATCTCTCCTAAATTGGAAGATTTAATAAAATTAAATCATATCCCACTATTAAAGAAAATTGAAGACGATCTTACTAGATGGAGATCTCTACCCATATCACTTATGGGAAGAGTTGCCTCAGTAAAAATGATGGTGCTGCCGAGAATAAATTATTTATTCTCAATGATTCCAAATAAACCTTCAACTGAATGGTTTAAGTCCCTGGACTCTTCTATATCTAAATTCCTTTGGAAAAATAAAACTCCACGTATTAGTTTAAAAACATTACAGAAATCTAAAGATACCGGAGGATTAGAACTTCCAAACTTTTATTACTACTATTTAGCCAACAGGTTACAATATATATCAAAGTGGTTAAAACCGAATGCACTAGATGAAACTTGGATAGATATAGAACAAACTTTATGTAATAATATTAGGATTTCAGATCTACCATTTATCAGTACAGATTTAAAAAGACATGTCTGCTTTAAGAGCATCAATATTAGCTCATCTCTGACAGCATGGTGGGAGTATCTGAAAATGACAAAGTCTTCACTACTCCCATGTAGACATACACCTCTCTGGAACAATCCTGACATTCAACAAGAAAATAATATGTTAAATTTCCCAGGTTGGAGAATGAAAGGTATTGAATGTCTGGAACACATATTTGAGGGTATAGACTTTATTCCATTTAATAAATTAATAATACAATATGACATTGATAATAAATATTTCCTACAATACCAACAAATTAAGTCAATTGTAAAAAAGAAATTTAAGCTTAAAAAAACATTGTTGGAAACACCAACATGTGTGTTAGAGTTTATTAATTTTCAACCACCTAAATTATTATCTAAAATATACAAAAAATTATCTAGAATCGATGACTCGATAGCACTACCTGTTGAAAAATGGGAGTCAGATTTATCAANTAAACACTCAGAAGATAGTGTGGGATAATGTGACAACGCATATGTGTAAAGATTACAACGGGCTTTCAGCGAGCCAAGACGTTTGGAGCTCCTGTTCACCTCACAATGTGGAGATAATAGCATCACTCCTGTGCACGGTTGTGCTTTTACACGAGCACCCATCAGAGTTTGCAGCAGGCTGCAGACACAACCCCCTTGGTGTTTTATTTGTCCCCAGATAACACCATCTTGGCAGGCTCCGGTGCAGCTCCCTCTGCACATCAATCCTGGAAAACGTTTCACCACCACAGAAACGTCTGCTCTCGTTTCGTTCACTCCTCCGTTGGAAACAAACACGTCTAATTCAAACGGGGTTTTCAGGCGAGACATCTTCCTGTGGGACCTTTGCTTTGTTTTGTGTCAGAATCCCAAAATATTTCTATGCAATCCATTCTAAAGAATCCATTTATTCTCACCCGGCAGCCCCCACAAAAACCTTCCTGAGCGAATACAAAACCCAGTGAAGCCTTTTAACTTCACCCGGAGCCCGCTCATCCATTTCTCCTCCTCGCAGCTCCATTCTGACACTCTCATGATCATTCCAATTGATTTCAACTGGGCAGTGTGTCTAAGGGCAAGCGGCGCACATCCCATTCATCACCCACCACCACCACCCTGAGTGGCTCTGGGGTTTTTCTCTGCCACTCTCTGAGCGAGCGTGCTGCTCCTCTCCTGCAGCCGAGGCTCGGCGCCGCAAACTGCTCCAGTCAGCACAAATCCCCCCAAGAGATAGATGGAAGAAAGTGAGGGAAATGAAAGAGGGGGAAGACGGAGAGACAGCTACAAAGGAAGAAGCAGGGAGGGATGGAGGAGCAGCCTCCACACACATGCAAACAAACCTAAAATGTGAACAAACATGGAGTTTCAGGTGGTACCTCACCATCTCCAGTTGATTTCTGCTCTGATGCTCTGAGCTTAGAGAAGAGAGCCCATATCAAAGGAACTATGCTAATGACGAGCTATAAATGAACCAACGGGGACGCAAACTGGCCAAGGATCTGAGCCCTTCCTCCTCAGAGATGTGTGTGTGTGTGTGTGTGTGGAAAACAGATGGGATGTATGCACACCGTTCAATAATTCAGCTGCTGTGTTGGTGATGGATGCTGTAGCGCGGCAACAGGCTCGCTCGTTCCCCCACATGCAGACAAAATGTGAAACGCAGTGATTAGAGGAGAAGCAGGTCTCCCAAAGAAACCCGGAGAGACGGAGGAGCTGCACAAACCAGAGCAGCACAATCCGCTTGCAGATTTTTAATAAAAGTGTGTGTAGGGGTGGGGGTGAGCTGGGAACCTTCATTTTCTCCTCATTTGGTTTCCCTCCATGGAAGATTACTTGCACATTATCCAGCTCGCCTTTATGGAAAAGAGTCCCAACAATGCAGGTGTTTTGCAGAGTGAAATCATACAGGTGGAGGTGTTGAAGGTCCACTGACAGGATTTTTCTATTATTCATCAAATTGCTCAATATATATATATTTTATCATTTACGTAAATATGTTCGTTTTTGCAAACAAAATGATAAATCAATTTAATTTTGCTTTAAAAGTGATTTTGAACTTCAAGCCGTGTTTAATCATGGGAAATCCGATTACACGCAAACGCACCATCTGTGACGTAGTGAGAGGCAGAGCTCTGGGCTTGTCACAGTGCGCGCGTGTGAGCAGCTCCACATGAAGGTAAGTCTGATACAGCATCAGACCTAAATTAGATCCTGTTGTTTCTTGTTCCATCACCCAAACTATTTTCTGCTTCCCAAAATGAAGACAAATAACTCAAATCTTCACATAGATTGATAAATTCGTCGGTTTTAAATTGTCCGCTATTAAAGAGACCAGAGCCCTCTGCCTCACACTCTGCACACTACGTCACAGATGGTGCGTTCGTGTGTAATCGGATTTCCCATGATTAAACACGGCTTGAAGTTCAAAATCACTTTTAAAGCAAAATTAAAGTGATTTATCATTTTGTTTGCAAAAACGAACATATTTAAATGATAAAATATATATATTTTGAGCAATTTCATGAATAGTAGAAAAATCATGTCAGTGGACCTTTAAAGTAGAGATGGGTTTTTTTTGTCTTATCTGAAACCACCTGCGGTTGTGATTCTCTGCAAGCTCTCATTAAAATTCCCCTCAGAACGTGCAGGGCGATTTCATTACTGCAGCTTCAAGTTCGCCTCTTCATCTCCCTGATCTCCTTCTTTGCAGCTCTCACTTCACGGCAAATCTCTCCATCTGAGCTTCCCTCCGCCCGCCGCACCTTCTGCAACGAGCCAGTTTAAATATTCAGCTCCTCGTGTCGTGTGTTGCCCTGGTGGTTCAGCAGGCGAGACTGCTGCAGCAGGAGCAGAGCGTGCACACAAACATCCTCCTTCCTGCCGCTGCTCCTCTCTCTGTCGTTTCATGTTGCTTTTGTTTAACAGCCACAAGTGGCCTGTCAGACGTGTGGAGGAGCTTTGTTAGTGCTGATAATATTCGAGGAAGATTAATGGCTGTGGGTGCGTTCTGAAGGTGAAGTGTATCTGCTATTAATATGAAACTTACCGGCCGGACGTTGTAGGCCAACAGCACAAACTTCTTGTCTGCCGACACCTGGAATTTAGTCGAGGTCAGGTCCTGCAGAAGACGGCAGTGTCAGCAGAAATACTGTCACCATTCACTTTATAACTCCACTACACCAGGAAATACAAGAGGGATGTGGAAAATGTCCTTCAAGTACACAATTTACCAGACTTGAAATTACATTTACTGGATGCAGAAAGTGCAAAACGTGAAAATATAAGATTGGGTTTCGTTGTGCATTAATGTAAAAAACTGGTTCATTTGGAAGGTTATTATAGAATAAACAGATCTTTTCCATTTTATTCATTTAACGGGTTTCTAAAGCTGTAAAATGCTCCTACAGTTGCAGTCAAAAGTTTACATCCACTCGTCATATTCATTTAAGCTTTTAACTATTTGTTTAAATCTAAATCTTCTAAAGTGAATAGAGCATACAGCATGCAGCATGATTTAAATAATAAGAATTGAGTGCACAGGCTCAAATATATACAGTAATCATGTTCAGCAAAATAATTATTTTGTGGTGCTGAAGGGGAACAGGGTTAAAAGTAACCTGGTGTGAAAATATGCTGAACTTGAACTGTAAAAAGATCTGCAGTTTGTTGCTCACAGAAGTCTGTTTTTTAAATCACAGCTTATTTTTGTGTGTACAACTTGCAGAACGGTGTTTTCAGCAGCTGCCCTGTGTTTATGGTTTACACAGGTTCTAACAGCCTGCGACAACTTTGACTATTTTAGGGGGAAAACTGTTGCACAGTTTTATTGATCATGTTCAAAACTCAAGCATCGAGACTCTGCAACTCACTTTAAGAAATTAGGTACCCTTGCAAATGTTTTGAGACATTTTGGAGCCTCCCTCACAAATTCCATCCGAGATATATATGTCTATTGTCACTGGTGTAATTTGGTTACACTGCGTTGATTCTGCAGCTTCTTCTTTTTTTGCATGCCGCTGTCTCATTTACACACCTACTGTATTGACTCCAAGTTTTTAGTTATATATACAGCTTTTGATTTGAGCTAAATACTCCTGGACTTAATTCATTTTTTATTATAAATTTAAAGGTCCATTGACATGATGTTTGAACTGTGCATAAAATTGCTCAACATATATATGTTGTATCATTCAACTACTGTATGTTTGTTTGTACACGCAAAATGATAAATCAATTTAATTTTGATTTTAAACTTCGCGCCGTGTTTATTCATGGGAAATCCGATTACACGCGAATGCAACTTCTGTGACGTATGTTTAGGCAGAGGGCTCTGGTATTAGGTACGTCTCTTGAATGCCCCTTTTACATATTAAAGGCGGACAATTTAAAACCCGACGAGTTTAGCAATCTAAGTGAAGATTTGAGCTATTTGTCTTCAGTTTGGGAAGCAGAAAATAGTTTGGGTGATGGAACAAGAAACAACAGGATCTAATTTAGGTCTGCAGCTGTATCAGACTGACCGTTCAGGTGGAGCGAGGGGGGGGTCCGAGGGGTGCAGCTTTATTTTGTCCATTCTTGACGAAGCATTTCATCTTTTGGGAAAGTGAAAAGGCTCACTTGTTCACTGATGATATTAGAACACCCAAATGCGACACAACGTAACGGCATTTTTCAAGTAAAAAAAAAAGGTGATCTGCAGACAATCTGCAGACACACGTAGAGCCCTCTGCCTAATACTATACGTCACTGATGGTGCATTCGCGTGTAATCGGATTTCCCGTGAATAAACACGGCGCAAAGTTTAAAATCACTTTTAAATCAAAATGAAATTGATTTATCATTTTGCTTGTACAAACGAACATAGTTGAATGATACAACATCTATATGTAGAGCAATTTTATGCATAGTTCAAACATCATGTCAGTGGAATTTTAAGAGACAACATTACCGTATAAGCTAATTTAATTAGGTATATTTCTTCTGGTATTCATGTTTTTATAGGATTGAAAACAGCAGCCAGAAAAGAGTTGACGATCCAAATCTGAACAAGGATGAGACTTTCCAACCTGACGACACAATCCTGCTCTGAACATGCCTGCAATGACCCACATAATTCTGTCAGTGTCGCACAGAGGCGTGTTCAAAATGATGCTCTTGCAGAAGAGAAAAAAATAATCTCTTTAAAGGCGTGTGTTGGGGCTCCGGAGAGTCAGATAGGGGAGAAAATGCATTGATACAGTCTTTATGTGTCTTCTGCAAGAGCAGTGCAGCTCTGCTCAGCATCTGTCTCTCAATCATCATGAACATTGCTTCACCATCGATCTGTTTATTCATTCTGTGTGTGTGTGTGTGTGTGTGTGTGCATGTGTGTATGTGTGATCTGGAATCTGTCGTACCAGCGAGCTGTTGTCCAGCAGAGTTGTGGTCGTGTTGTTGTTGAGGCTGACCGTCAGGACGTGTCCCTCTCGGGTGCGCAGAGCCACTTCATTCTCTAACAGCATTAAAACAGTTTAGAAAAAATAAAAATCTTGTCTTATTACAATAAATAAATCCACAGAGACAGAGACGCTGTCTGAGTTATTACATTTCAATCCTTTCAAACGATGTTAGTCAGCTGTCTGTCGGTCAGATTAGTGATTCAGAACATGATTCCTCACCGTCTAACCACATCACACGGGGATCGTGAGTTTTGAAGTCGTCACTCTCCAGGTCCTCCATGGTCACATAGGAGTGAAGTAACAAGTGGGACTCGTCTTGGAAGCAGAGAGAAAGAGATTTCAACAAGTTTGTGAGAAATTCTTTGTTCACAGCTCGCCCCACTTCTCAGCATCAGCAGATTTATCTCTTGCATTTTTCCTGTCTCTCTGAACCGTGTGAACATTTACAGCACAGTGGAGAAGATAATCACTTAGTGTTAACTGGTGGAGCCACCTCTCATGTCCGTACCTCTAAATAAAACAAAAAAGTATAAAAACAATATCTTATAGCATTTTGATTTATATAGTGCATTAACCAACAT
>JBBPBX010010089.1:39185-58621 GCA_038048925.1 Garcialebias charrua | reverse complement strand
CTTTCTCACTGTTCTTCTCCACTCAGTTTTCAGTATTTTGCTGTTTTTGAAGCTGTTTAATCCAAAGTTAAGTCCACTTTGCAGTTAATTATCATCAGAAACTGTTTAACCGCGGTGTTTTGAGATATTTAAAGGGGTTTTAGAGCGTTTAGACTTCGGGAGAACACAAACGTCCGACTGCACGCACGTCCCTAAATGCAACACAAACGACACATCGACGTAGTGACGTCAGCCAGATAGAAAAAAAGGAAAAAGTCTGGTGCATTTAATATCTAAAAGTTCACAGAACCTTTTCTAAACATTTTAAACACATCGATTATTTTCTTAACAGAACGTTTGTTTAAGCGATTGTCACATCCAGGCTAAAACTCATCCCAAAAGTTGATTTTTCACCGTCTTCGTTTTCAAGCTAACGGAATTAGCGGTAGTCAACGCGGCCTTAAGAGTCAACAGCGCCTCTATAGCGGCCAGGAAGAGTAATTACAGTCACATTGTGACTCCATGAAACATATGGTTATGCTCAATAATACCCCTATATGGTTATTTTAATATATTTAAATTTGCATTTAAATGTGTCTATTTTCAATGGGCATATATGCAGTTAAGACAGGTAGCTTAGTGCACCCCTAGTTTTTCAACATTAACAATATAATATAATCTAGTCTAAAAAAATGATTTTTGTGGGGGAGGTGGGGTTTTATACAATAGTATGTGTGGTGCGGCCTAAGCATTTGTCTTTGTTGTTGCTTTTTCTTACGCTACTTTTACTTTTATACTTTTAAGTAGTTTTGAAACCAGTACTTTTTTACTTTTACTTGAGTAAAAAGCTAGAGTTGATACTTCTACTTCTACAGAAGTATTTTTAAATCCCAGTATCTATACTTCTACTTGAGTAATGAATGTGAATACTTTTGACACCACTGCTGTGGATAAGAAGATGTCATTAAAAACCTTCAGTAGGACAGTTTCAGTGCTGTGGAGAGGTTTAAAGCCAGATTGGAATAACTCAACGATAGCGTGATCCTCCAGGAAGGACTTCAACTGGGACTTGACTATTCTTTCCAGAAGTTTAGAAACAAATGGGAGTCTGGAGACAGGCCTGAAATTGGATACGACTGAGGGGTCAAGTTTTTTTTTTTTTTTTTCAGCAGAGGTTGAAAAGTAGCATGTTTAAAGGTTTTTGGCACCACACAGTGGATAAACTGCTATTCGCAATAGCAAGAATGAAATGACCTAGAGTAGGAAAAACCTCCTTTAGTAGTCGAGGGGGGACCACATCAAAGGGGGAATCAGATGGTTTCAAGCTGCACATGACCTGCTTCAGAGAAGACAGGGAGAATGGTTCAAAATGGTCAAATAGAGCTACATATTGAGGTGGGATGGATAGATCATTGGCTGGAGGGGAAATGAGAGCCCATGTGGTCGCAGCTTTTTTCTAAAAAGAAATGTAGAATGTTCTCGCACAGATCAGTTGAGGCTTCTAGAGGTGATGGTTCAGTGAGGTGGAGAACAGAGTTAGGGTGGAAAAAAATAACTCGTTGGCTTGCCATATTAGTCGAGCGCCCTGTAGCGGATGAAAATTTTAGTGTTCAATATTGTCCATGTCAGAATGAATGAAATTGTCAGATCTCAGCCAAAAATTGGGTTATAAATATGGGAGAAAAAAAAAACATAAATACAGTACGTCACTTCACTGTCTAAGTCACAGGCATGCTAATTTATGCAAAAAACTGTGACTCTTACAGCAAAATTTATGGTAGACTGTTCTAGTGCTCACCGTGCAGCATGCTTTGCCACCTCACTGACACATTTTACATTTCTAGAATAACTGGCATTGGTTGGATTTAGCCAGGCCTGATGACTGTGGTCTCAGAGAAAGAGATAATACCTATTATCTTCACATGAAATACACTCAATTGAGTTTAAAGAAAGAATTGGCCTTGGGAAGGCAGAAGCATAGTCAAATGGAGATCTTTTGGTGAAAGGGAGCAGAAGCTATCTTTCTCTCTTTCCCTAGTAGTAATTTAACTGCAGCTTAATACAGTATGGGAATGTGGAAAAACTTAATGAATAATTCAGTACTTGTAACTCGGTAGCAAAGAGGCATGCCAAACAGCAAGCATGGTAGTGAGGGTGTGACACCCTCTACAAGCCTTCCCCCAACTTGCCGAGTTGAGTTAATGTTCTTGGCAGAGAAGGAGAGAAAGAAGAGCAGCCTTCAGAAACTCTCAGTCATAAAGGTCCAACACTTCATGGTTTATTAAAAGAGCAGTGTTGACTCGCAGTAAATGAACCACTCAATAGAATGATGATTATAATTCTTTTCAAAACTCCAGATTTTAAAGCGGTCATGGTTAATACATTCCCAATGTTAGGCTGCCTAATTTAATGAGCCGGGGGGTGTTTCATTAGAAAACAGAATTTAAAGTGGATATAACTACAACTACCATCACAACTGGTTCATTTATTTGTGCTTGAGTGTTTTATACATGTACAAAAATGCTAAAAGCATGTGACATTCAGAGATTTTGTACAAGTCGCTAATTGGGTATGCTTTCAAAAGCTTCTTTGCATCACTCCTTTTTAGAAATAAAAACGTAACACATGGTTCATAAGATATTTTTCAAGTAGAAGATTTAAGTTAAGGGTGTATTTACTGAAATGTGAAAAATTTATGATTTTGCACTCAATATTTTGTCATTTTTATGACTAGTTCACAAAATAAAACAAAACTTTGCTGCTACCCATGAATATAGCATCCAAATTATTATGACAACGTTATTATAAAACCATGATTTGACAGAGCACATAAAATATTTATCTAGATTAATACTTGGGAAATGTAGTACTGACAAGCTCTGAGCCCCTTCCTGTTTGCAATGTTGATGGACAGGTGACAGAGGAAGCCAGACTGGAGTCCACATGGGCTTTAATGCACACAGATGATGTTCTGATATGTAGTGAAAGTATAAAGGAGGTGGAAAAGAGTCTGAAGATGTATGGGCTGAAAAGAAGAATAATGAAAGTCAGTAGAAGCATTACAGAATCCATGTGTGTGAATGAGAGGGAGACAGGTGTAACAATGAAGCTGTAAAGAGTGGAGGCATTGAAGGTATATGTGTTTTAAAATCTCCAAAGCAACGGGTAGTGCATTAGAGAGGTGACGAAGAGCATGCAGGCAGAGTGGAGTGGATGGAGATGAGTGTTAGAGGTGATTTGTGACAGAAGGATAGCTTAAAGAGGGAAAGGGAAGGTTTGCAAGATGGTTGGGAAACTTGCATCAATGTATAGTTTAGAGACCGTGACACTAACACAAAGAAAGGCAGTTGAGCTGCAGGTGGCAAAAAATACGTCTACTGTCTGGGAGTGACCATAATGACATAATTTAAAATGAATATATAGTGAGGGACAGCTCAGGTTGAATGATTTAAAGACCAAGTTAGAGACACAAGGCTGATATGGTTTGAACATGTAAGGGGGGATAGTCACTAAATCAAGAAGCATCTTGGGTTCCTAAACCTTGCGAACAAAAACAGCCTCAGATATCTGGGTGTTCTCTTTGACAGCTCTCTGTCAATGGACAATCATTGCAAATTGTTAGTTCGAAACTGTTTTTATCATTTAAGGAATATTTCTAAGCTACGTGCTATTGTATCACAAAAGGAATTAGAAATGATTGTCCATGCATTTATTTCTTCTCGCCTAGACTATTGTAACAGCCTTTTAGTGGGGATTAGTAAATCCTCCATAGCTTCCCTTCAATCTGTGCAAAACGCTGCAGCCAGGCTTTTGACTAGAACCCCCAGAACAGCTCATATCACTCCGGTTCTGGCCTCTCTACACTGGCTCCCAGTTCATTTTAGGTCACATTTTAAAATTTTATTATTAACTTTTAAAGCATTACATGGTGAGGCTCCTAAATATTTATTGGACCTTTTGAAGCCTCTTTGTCCATCTAGAACTCTGAGGTCTTCCAATAAGCTACTGCTGACAGTTCCGAGAACTCATTTTAGAACTCGTGGCGATAGAGCATTTCAAGTGGTGGCTCCGAGGCTCTGGAACGCTCTCCCTATAACAATACGCTGCTCCGAGTCAACAGCTGCATTTAAAAACAGTCTTAAGACTCATCTCTTCAGACAGGCGTTTGGTTAACTTTGTACATTGTTTTTAGAGCTTGTTATGTTTTACCTTTTTGTATAGTATCTCTGTGATTTTATGATTTTATTTTTTCCTCTTGTGAAGCACTTTGTGACTCTCATGTCTGTGAAATGTGCTATATAAATAAAAATTACTTACTTACTTACTTACTTACTTACTTACTTACTTACTTACTTACTTACTTACTTACTTACTTACTTACTTACTATATTGGACAAAGGATGTTGAATATGAAGTTAGGGAGGGTGAACAAAGGAAAAATGCAGACGATCAGTGTGACAGAAGAGGATGCCTAAGAGAGATGATTCATTGTGGCAACCCATAAAATAAGCAGAAAAAAATAAAATCTGGGATAATACTGATATATTTGCAAGAAGAGGAAATAACTAATACTATAACTTTGTAACCACACTTGTCAAGTAGTTTCAAGATCATTCATGTCACTATTACCGTCCAGATAATTTAGGCTAATGTGTTTACGCTTCTAGATGATGCAATTAACCACTCCAATGCAGTGATGGGAAACATTTTATATTCATAAGACCATCTTGCTTAATTACAGCAAATATTAAAAAAAGCCACTAATTTAAAACATAAGCAAAGTATACTTTCTGACCTTATACTAAACATAAAAATGTCACATACTGCTTGCTTATTCAGTTTATTGAACGTATGAATATGTGTATCTAAAAATACAAATATATAGATGAAACAAGTTCAATTTTACTTGAGAATCATTTATGGAAGTGAAACTAATTTTCTTTGTAGATTCATTACACATAGAGTGAAATATTACAAAACTTTATTTCTAGTAATTTTGATGATTCTAGCTTACAAATAATGAAAAAAAAAACCTAAAATGCAGTGTCTCCTCTTTAATCCTCAAGTTTTGCAATCACTGCAGATATCTAACTGTTGAATTCATTGTTCCATGTTTGTACTTTGTGTAGTAGGATCATTTTGACCTCAAGTGAAAGTTAAACAAACCTTGTCTTTAACACTAGAACTACTCAGTTTTTTTTCTTCTTCCAGGATTAAATTGTTTAATTGAATGGTCTTAGTTAGTTAGTCTTAGTTAGCTAGTTTGATTACATTTAGTTTATTAGGTTGTTTAGGATTTGTCATAACCTCAAGGTGTTAGTATTTATGTAGTTTGAGTTAATATGTTATGGTGTTTAATTGTTTGAATACAGTGGTCGTAGCGAGGGACTGCTGTATGCCTTTTTGATTCATTCAGACACCTTCCTGTGTTCAACATATTTCAGTTTAATTCCTTTATTATTATTATTATTATTATTAAATTTTATTTAACAATGCAAATGTAATTGAAACCCCATATCCTGAATGGAAGGGAGGTCTGGGCCTGAAGCAACTTAAAGCTCCACTGACATGATTTTTTAACTTTTCAAAAAATGGCACAACATATATAAATATTAAGATTGACCCCTGACCGTTTTTGCTAAAATAATGTTAAATGAATGAAAATTTCTCTCAAGAATAGTTTAAAATTAGCGCTGTTTTTTTACACGGTAAATACGGGTTTTCCGGTCACGTGTTTGTGACGTCAGATAAAGGAATTTGCTCCAAGCGCACATTGAATACTATGTAGAAATATATAAACGCATCCGTCGAATTTAGCCATTTAAAACATCAGATATTAGCGATTTGGCTTAAGTCCATGAAGTAGAAGTTATTTTGAGTGATAAAACACAAGGAGCAATGTTTCATTTCTCCGTGTTGTTTGTTGTTATTTCAGGAAATGTTGCACATTCAAGAATTGAGCACCAGATGTCAGCAAAGCTACCGTGAACTCTTACAGAGCTCTGTAATGGAGAAATATCTAAACGTATCCGTCGAATTTAGCCATTTAAAACATCAGATATTAGCGATTTGGCTTAAGTCCATGAAGTAGAAGTTATTTTGAGTGATAAAACACAAGGAGCAATGTTTCATTTCTCCGTGTTGGTTGTTTTTATTTCAGGAAATGTTGCACATTCATGAAGTGAGCACCAGATGTCAGCCAAGGGCTCACTTCATGAATGTGCAACATTTCCTGAAATAAAAACAACCAACACGGAGAAATGAAACATTGCTCCTTGTGTTTTATCACTCAAAATAACTTCTACTTCATGGACTTAAGCCAAATCGCTAATATCTGATGTTTTAAATGGCTAAATTCGACGGATACGTTTAGATATTTCTCCATTACAGAGCTCTGTAAGAGTTCACGGTAGCTTTGCTGACATCTGGTGCTCAATTCTTGAATGTGCAACATTTCCTGAAATAACAACAAACAACACGGAGAAATGAAACATTGCTCCTTGTTTTTTATCACTCAAAATAACTTCTGCTTCACGAACTGGAGCTAAATCGCTAATATCTACAGTTTTAGATGGCTAAATTCGACGGATGCGTTTATATATTTCTACATAGTATTCAATGTGCGCTTGGAGCAAATTCCTTTATCTGACGTCACAAACACGTGACCGGAAAACCCGTATTTACCGTGTAAAAAAACAGCGCTAATTTTAAACTATTCTTGAGAGAAATTTTCATTCATTTAACATTATTTTAGCAAAAACGGTCAGGGGTCAATCTTAATATTTATATATGTTGTGCCATTTTTTGAAAAGTTAAAAAATCATGTCAGTGGAGCTTTAAGCCTCTTTTCCACCGCTCGGCTCGGCTCGGGTTGGATCGGCTCAGGTCGGCTCAGTTCGGGTCGGGTCACATCTATGTTCTGTTTCCACAGCTTTTTTGTACCCCTTCTGTGGGCGGGGTCCAGAATCCTACTCGTCCAGAAACTGTTTTTTTTTAAACAACACAGTGTGATCACAACATGTTCATATACTAAATGTATCCTGTTGGAGTTATTTGAAATAAAATTCAATGTTTTATAGATGTGTCAAGCTACCACCATTAATTTTCTCCCTTCTACTTTGTATCACATATTATCAATTCTATCAAAAACCACATAACTGATATTTTTCAAAAAAATCTAGTGTGATCACAACATGTTCATATACGAAATGTATCCTGTTGGAGTTATTTGAAATAAAATTCAATGTTTTATAGACATAAAGACACCTCCATTAATTTTCTCCCTTCTACTTTGTATCACATATTATCAATTCTATCAAAAACCACATAACTGATATTTTTCAAAAAAATCTAGTGTGATCACAACATGTTCATATACGAAATGTATCCTGTTGGAGTTATTTGAAATAAAATTCAATGTTTTATAGACATAAAGACACCTCCATTAATTTTCTCCCTTCTACTTTGTATCACATATTATCAATTCTATCAAAAACCACATAACTGATATTTTTCAAAAAAATCTAGTGTGATCACAACATGTTCATATACGAAATGTATCCTGTTGGAGTTATTTGAAATAAAATTCAATGTTTTATAGACATAAAGACACCTCCATTAATTTTCTCCCTTCTACTTTGTATCACATATTATCAATTCTATCAAAAACCACATAACTGATATTTTTCAAAAAAATCTAGTGTGATCACAACATGTTCATATACGAAATGTATCCTGTTGGAGTTATTTGAAATAAAATTCAATGTTTTATAGACATAAAGACACCTCCATTAATTTTCTCCCTTCTACTTTGTATCACATATTATCAATTCTATCAAAAACCACATAGCTGATATTTTTCAAAAAAATCTAGTGTGATCACAACATGTTCATATACGAAATGTATCCTGTTGGAGTTATTTGAAATAAAATTCGAATTTTTATAATTTATTTTCGTTGTGCAAGCACAGGTTTTTGGAAAAAGTCAAAGCGAAACTACTTTAAATGCAGCATATTTGACCACTACGTGACAATATTAAAGCGTGGTTAAGCTCAGGAACCCTCGTACTATAAAGTCAGATATGAAATATATTTTATATCTGTTCATTGAGCTACATTTAAAGACATAAAGCCGCCCGCGCGCCGCGTGTTGCTCGTGGCGAAACTACTTTTTAAAATCGTGCAGTTTTGAGCAGTACGTGATTTTATTAAGGACACGTTCAGCTGAAGACCCATCTTTGCTATAAATTTAAAAAATAATAATTGTTTTTACCGTGTTTATCATGTAAGTCCTGCAGTGATCGCGTCCCTCTCTTCCGTGAAAACAGCTCGTGTCTCCTCCTCCCTCCTTCCGGAGCGGGTCAGCTCGCCTCAGTACCCCAATGAAACCAGCCCGAAAATCTCGAGAAATCTCGCGCGGCTCAGCACGGAATATCCGGTGGAAAAGGATGAAAGGGGGTCTCTGCGACGCACATATGACGTAACATCCGACCCGAGCCGACCGGTGGAAAAGGGGCATTAACATGCATATTTTTGGACTGTGGGAGAAAAATTGAGTACCCGGGAAGAACCCACTCAAATGAGGAGAACATCCAAACTCCACACAGATACATCCCAGGTCCAAACGAGGGAGGAAACCAGTCAGTATCTTGTGTGACCACCATTTGCCTCACAGAGTGCAACACATCTCCTTCATATGGAGTTGATCAAGTTGTTGAATGTGACCTGTGGAATGTTGGTCCACTCCTCTTCAATAGCTGTGTGAAGTTAATGGTTATTGTCACTGGAAATACTATTGCATATGCCTATCCAGAGCATCTCAAAAAACATGCTCAGTGGGTGACATGTTCGGTGAGTATGCTGGCCATGCAAGAACTGGGATGATTTTAGCTTCAATGAATTCTGTACAGATCCTTGCAGCATGGGGCTGTGCATTATCATGTTGCAACACGAGGTGACGGTTGTGGATGAATGGTACAACAATGGACCTCAGGGTCTCATCATGGCATCTCTGTGCATTCAAATTTCCATCAATAAAATGGGCCTGTAGTTGTTGTCCATAAAATACACCTGCTCATTCCATAACCCCGCTGCCACCACTGCCCACTCCATTCACACTGTTGACTTCAGAAAACTGCTCACCCACACAACACAATACACACAGTCTGTCATCTGCCATGTACAGTGAAAACTGGGATTCATCCATGTAGCGAGCACCCCTCCAGCATGCTATCCACCATCAAATGTGAACATTTTCCCACTCAAGTCGGTTACAATGACAAACTGCAGTCTGGTGGAGACCCAGGTGAGGATGACGAGCATGCAGATGAACTCCCCTAAGATGGTTTCTGACAGTTTGTGAAGAAATTATTTGGTTATGCAAACCAATTGTTGCAGCTGCTGTTCTGGTGGCTGGTCTCAGTCGATCTTTGAGATGAAGATGCTGGATGTGGATATCCTGGTTTGGTGTTCTTACATGTGGTCTGTGGTTGTTAAGTCGGTTGGATGTACAGTGTACTGCCAAATGTTCTGAAATGGCTTTGGAGATGGCTTAGGGTAGATAAATTAACATTAATTTCATGGGCAACAGCTTTGGTGGATATTCCTGCAGTCAGCATGCCAAGTGCATGCTCCCTCAAAACTTGCAACATCTGTGTCATTGTGCTGTGTGAGAAAACTGTACATTTTAGAGTAGCCTTTTATTGTGGTCAGCCTAAGGCACACCTGTGCAATAATCATGCTGTCTAGTTCCATCCATCCATCCATCCATCCATCTTCTTCCGCTTATCCGGGGTCGGGTCGCGGGGGTAGCAGCCTAAGTAGGGAGGCCCAGACTTCCCTCTCCCCAGCCACTTGGAGCAGCTCCTCCGGGGGAATCCCAAGGCGTTCCCAGGCCAGCCGAGAAACATAGTCCCTCCAGCGCGTCCTGGGTCTTCCTCTGGGTCTCCTCCCGGTGGGACATGCCCGGAACACCTCACCAGGGAGGCGTCCAGGAGGCATCCTAACCAGATGCCCGAGCCACCTCAACTGGCTCCTCTCGATGTGGAGAAGCAGCGGCTCTACTCCGAGTCCCTCCCGGATGACTGAGCTTCTCACCCTATCTCTAAGGGAGAGTCCAGCCACCCTGCGGAGAAAACTCATTTCAGCCGCTTGTATCCGAGATCTTGTTCTTTCGGTCATAACCCAAAGCTCATGACCATAGATGAGGGTGGGAACGTAGATCGATCGGTAAATTGAGAGCTTTGCCTTTTGACTCAGCTCTCTCTTCACCACGACAGACCGGTACAGCGCCCGCTTCACTGCGGACGCTGCACCTATCCGCCTATCGATCTCACGCTCCAGTTTTCCCTCATTCGTGAACAAGATCCCGAGATACTTAAACTCCTCCACTTGGGGCAGGACCTCCTCCCCGACCCGGAGAGGGCATGCTACCCTTTTCCGGCTCAAGACCATGGCCTCGGATTTGGAGGAACTGATCCTCATCCCGGCCGCATCGCATTCAGCTGCAAACCGCTCCAGCGAAAGCTGTAGATCACGAGCTGATGAAGCCAATAGGACCACATCATCTGCAAAAAACAGAGAAGCGATTCTAAGGTCACCAAAACGGATCCTCTCAACACCTTGGCTGCGCCTAGAAATTCTGTCCATAAAAGTTATGAACAGAATCGGTGACAAAGGGCAACCTTGGCGGAGTCCAACTCTCACCGGAAACGAGCCTGACTTACTGCCGGCAATGCGGACCAAGCTCTGACACCGGTCGTACAGGGACCTAACAGCCCTTATCAAAGGGCCTGGTACCCCATACTCCCGGAGTACCCCCCACAGAACCCCCCGAGGGACGCGGTCGAATGCCTTCTCCAAGTCCACAAAACACATGTAAACTGGTTGGGCAAACTCCCACGCACCCTCCAGGACCCTGCTGAGGGTGTAGAGCTGGTCCAGTGTTCCACGACCAGGACGAAAACCACACTGCTCCTCCTGAATCCGAGGTTCGACTATCCGACGGACCCTCCTCTCCAGAACCCCTGAATAGACCTTACCAGGGAGGCTTAAGAGTGTGATCCCCCTATAGTTGGAACACACCCTACGGTCCCCCTTTTTAAATAGGGGAACCACCACCCCAGTCTGCCAATCCAAGGGAACTGCCCCCGATGTCCACGCGATATTGCAGAGTCGCGTAAGCCAACACAACCCTACAACATCCAGAGCCCTAAGGAACTCCGGGCGAATCTCATCCACCCCCGGAGCCTTGCCACCGCGGAGCTTTTTAACCACCTCGGCGACCTCAGCACCAGAGATCGGAGAACCCGACCCAAAGTCCCCAGGCTCTGCTTCCTCAGTGGAAGACGTGCCAGTAGGATTGAGGAGGTCTTCGAAGTATTCCGCCCACCGACTCACAACATCCCGAGTTGAGGTCAGCAGCACGCCACCTCCACCATAAATGGTGTTGGTCTCGTACCTCTTTCCCCCCCTGAGACGCCGGATGGTGGACCAGAATCGCCTCGAAGCCGTACGGAAGTCATTCTCCATGGCCTCTCCGAACTCCTCCCACGCCCGAGTTTTTGCCTCAGCAACCACCCGAGCCGCATGCCGCTTGGACTGCCGGTACCTATCAGCTGCTTCCGGGGTCCCACAAGCCAAAAAGGCCCAATAGGACTCCTTCTTCAGCCTGACAGCATCCCTCACTGCCGGTGTCCACCACCGGGTTCGAGGGTTGCCACCTCGACAGGCACCAACAACCTTGCGGCCACAGCTCCGATAAGCTGCCTCGACAATAGAGGCGCGGAACACGGCCCACTCGGACTCCATGTCCCCCGCCTCCCTCGGAACGTGTTCAAAGCTCTCCCGGAGGTGGGAGTTAAAGCTCCGTCTTACGGGAGACTCTGCCAGACGTTCCCAGCAGACCCTCACGATACGTTTGGGTCTGCCAGGTCTGACCGGCATCCTCCCCCACCATCGGAGCCAACTCACCACCAGGTAGTGGTCAGTAGACAGCTCCGCCCCTCTCCTCACCCGAGTGTCCAAGACATGCGGCCGCAGATCAGATGAGACGACAACAAAGTCGATCATCGAACTGCGACCTAGGGTGTCCTGGTGCCAAGAGCACATATGGACACCCTTATGCTTAAACATGGTGTTCGTTATGGACAATCCATGACGAGCACAGAAGTCCAATAACAGAACACCACTCTGGTTCAGATCAGGGGGGCCGTTCCTCCCAACCACACCCCTCCAGGTCTCACTGTCATTGCCCACGTGAGCGTTGAAGTCCCCCAGTAGAACAAGGGAGTCCCCAGGAGGCGCACTCTCCAATACCCCCTCCAAGGACTCCAAAAAGGGTGGGTAGTCTGAGCTGCCGTTTGGTGCATAGGCACAAACAACAGTCAGAGCCCGTCCCCCCACACGTAGGCGAAGGGAGGCTACCCTCTCGTTCACCGGGGTGAACCCCAACGTACAGGCACCAAGATGGGGGGCAACCAGTATGCCCACTCCTGCTCGGCGCCTCTCACCAGGGGCAACTCCAGAGTGGAAGAGTGTCCAACCCCTCTCAAGGAAACTGGTTCCAGAGCCAGAGCCATGCGTTGAGGTGAGTCCGACTATTTCTAGTCGGAACCTCTCAACCTCACACACTAGCTCAGGCTCCTTCCCCACNACCTTGCGGCCACAGCTCCGATAAGCTGCCTCGACAATAGAGGCGCGGAACACGGCCCACTCGGACTCCATGTCCCCCGCCTCCCTCGGAACGTGTTCAAAGCTCTCCCGGAGGTGGGAGTTAAAGCTCCGTCTTACGGGAGACTCTGCCAGACGTTCCCAGCAGACCCTCACGATACGTTTGGGTCTGCCAGGTCTGACCGGCATCCTCCCCCACCATCGGAGCCAACTCACCACCAGGTAGTGGTCAGTAGACAGCTCCGCCCCTCTCCTCACCCGAGTGTCCAAGACATGCGGCCGCAGATCAGATGAGACGACAACAAAGTCGATCATCGAACTGCGACCTAGGGTGTCCTGGTGCCAAGAGCACATATGGACACCCTTATGCTTAAACATGGTGTTCGTTATGGACAATCCATGACGAGCACAGAAGTCCAATAACAGAACACCACTCTGGTTCAGATCAGGGGGGCCGTTCCTCCCAACCACACCCCTCCAGGTCTCACTGTCATTGCCCACGTGAGCGTTGAAGTCCCCCAGTAGAACAAGGGAGTCCCCAGGAGGCGCACTCTCCAATACCCCCTCCAAGGACTCCAAAAAGGGTGGGTAGTCTGAGCTGCCGTTTGGTGCATAGGCACAAACAACAGTCAGAGCCCGTCCCCCCACACGTAGGCGAAGGGAGGCTACCCTCTCGTTCACCGGGGTGAACCCCAACGTACAGGCACCAAGATGGGGGGCAACCAGTATGCCCACTCCTGCTCGGCGCCTCTCACCAGGGGCAACTCCAGAGTGGAAGAGTGTCCAACCCCTCTCAAGGAAACTGGTTCCAGAGCCAGAGCCATGCGTTGAGGTGAGTCCGACTATTTCTAGTCGGAACCTCTCAACCTCACACACTAGCTCAGGCTCCTTCCCCACCAGAGAGGTGACATTCCATGTCCCAATGGCCAGCTTCTGTAGCCGAGGATCAGACCGCCAGGGTCCCCGCCCTCGGCCGCCACCCATCTCACATTGCACCCGACCCCTTTGGCCCCTCCCACAGGTGGTGAGCCCATGGGAAGGGGGACCCACGTCTCCTCTTCGGGCTGTGCCCGGCCGAGCTCCATGGGTAAAAGCCCGGCCACCAGGCGCTCGCCAGCGTGCCCCACCTCCGGGCCTGGCTCCAGAGTGGGGCCCCGGTGACCCGCGTCCGGGCGAGGGAAAACTTAGTCCATTAATTGTACTCATCATAGGGGTTTTTGGGCTGCGCTTTGTCAGATCCCTCACCTAGGACCTGTCTGCCTTGGGTGACCCTTCTAGGGGCATGAAGCCCCTGACAGCATAGCTCCTAGGATCATTGAGACACTCAAACCCCTCCACCACGGTAAGGTGGCAGCCCAGGGAGGGGTGTGAGGAGTGCTGTCTAGTTAATATCTTAATATGTCACTGTGAAGTGGATGGATTATCTCAGCAAAGGAGAAGTGCTCAATAACACAGATTTACACAAATATGTGAACACTATTTGAGAGATAAAGGCCTTTTGCATACAGAGAAAATGCCTTAAATCTTTCATCTAGTCTGAACGCAGAGGACCAGACTTAGCAGAGGACCAGACTTAGCTTTTTTTAGATGTTTCTACCTGGATTATTGAGCATGCATCAGGGTACTTAAATCTTTGAGTTCAGCTCATGAAAAATGGAAGCAAAAACAAAAGTTT
Source organism: Garcialebias charrua (assembly GCA_038048925.1). Classification (NCBI taxonomy): domain Eukaryota; kingdom Metazoa; phylum Chordata; class Actinopteri; order Cyprinodontiformes; family Rivulidae; genus Garcialebias; species Garcialebias charrua. Next base: position 44,298 of record JBBPBX010010089.1, on the reverse strand, counting down.
TTTTTTTTTTTTTTGCATTTGTGTTCAGTATGTGTGAATAAAAGGAAACTGTCATAATTACCTAAACTTATCAAAGGCTAGCATCTGCACTGTCTCACCCCAAAACATATTTTAGCCATTTTGAGGTTGACCTGTCCATGATTTGGTGTGTTCTATGTAATTTTTTTTGACAATTATTCCTTTATCTAAATAAATGTGCAAGCAGCCACATACACTGAGGTTTAAATTTTTTAATGTAGTTTAATTTGTGTGGGAAATCACAAGATTTTAAATCGGAAAACAACATAAAATGCTATAACATTATACAATACAATCTTACATGTGAATGACTGTGATGAAAATACCTTGTTTCTGTTCTCTTCTTTCCTTTTACACAAGAGAGTGGCAGTGTACATAAAGACTCTCTGCTCATATCTCATGAGTCCAGGAATGATATTCAGTTTACTGAGATATCTCTGTTGCACAGGCTTCATTGCCAGAGTGGACTTATTGCAGAAATCCATCCTCTGCCACAGTCAACACTTTAGTATGAAGCAACAGCTGACACTAAATGGATCCAGCCAGCAGGAGGTAGTCATTGTGGAGAGTAGCCATGAGATGGAGGTCACTGTTGCCAAAGGCTTGAGAGGTGGAAGTAAATCAAAGGTTGTGGCAGTAAATCACATGTTGGATTCTGACATTTCATCAGAGAACACTACTCTAAATAGATTTTATGTCACTAATATAGCTTATTAACCTTTTAACTGGCACAAATGAAGTGCTATAATTAATGTATGGCAAAACAATAAAATATAGTTTTGACATTTATGCTCTTTTTCATGATGTCTGCACAGAAACAGTGTTGCAGTGTATTGTTTGCAATTATTTCGGCCTATTTTGCTGCATTAAGACCATTAAAGGTATCACAGGCCCTGAATGCCATGTTACTGTAAGTCATCGTGCAAGCTACTCGTTCTTTGTTAGACCAGAGCTTCCATTTAAAAACAAAGGTAAAACACATTTGTAGGATACTCATTGAATCCAGGCACTTTGTTAGCAGTCAGCCAGAATCTATTGATCATCAATGGTGGAAAAAGTACCACGCTAATTCAACGTAAAGGTTTTATGATAATATTTGACCGAAGTACAAGTAAAATAGAGTAAAACTCCACTAATTCAAAATGGGGGGGGGAAAAACTACATTTTTAAATAGATGTTTTAAATTACATGACATTTTAAATGTTTTAATTTGTAATTTTTTGCAAAACCTCATTGATTTGTCTGCTAACAGCATCAATAAAATAATCAAATGTCAACTGATATTAAAAAAAACTATTCAAACTCCCTTCCTTTTTGAACCACAGTTATAGTAGTTTTACTTACATAGGCAAAAAATAATGTAAACACGACTTTTAAAAAGTGGAAAATATGTACAAATATCTGCCATATGTCTGTTAAATATAGATCTTAACATATGCCTGGTCAGTGTATTACCTGCATTAGACAGTCCACGAGCCATCTTTAAATGTTGGAACAAAACATCTAGTCTTTCAAAAATACATTTTAGTGTTTGCTATGTGTTGTTCCAGATGTTTATCTGTGAGTCCGTCATGATTCTAAGGTTTTGTTCCTTTATTTTGAAATGTCTTGTTCTCAGTTTTTGTTTTGGTGTCTCTGTGTCATTGGCTATTTCTCCTCAGCCATGTTTGCCTTCAGTCAATCATTCTCACTTGCCCCCCGTGTTCTTTAGTCACAGCTGTTTACACGCAATCATTCCTCCAAGTCTACACTTTGCTTTGCTCATCAGTCAGTCATAGTTTGTTACCTGTTTCTGTTCACTTGTTCCCTACATGTTCCTTGTGGTTTTCAGTTTCCCCTTTTATATGTACCTGCTGCTGCATCGGCATTTTATTTTGTTAATTAAAGCTCCACTGACATCATCTTTTGACTTTTCAAAAAATGGCACAACATATATAAATATTAAGATTGACCCCTGACCGTTTTTGCTAAAATAATGTTAAATGAATGAAATTTCTCCCCCAAAACAGTTTAAAATTAGCGCCATTTTTTTAACACGATAAATAGGGATTTCGCCGTCGCAGGATGATGACGTCATTTAAAGGACTTTCCCTACTGCGCTGCTTGTAAACAATGGACGAGCTACAAACTCGATCCGTCCAATTTAGCCATTTAAAAGTTAATATTTTAGCGGATTGTCTGCAGAGAAGCCAAAGTTATTTCCAGTAAACAGCAGGTTATAATTTTTTTCAGCTCCTGCTGGTTTTTGGAGACTTTTCACTTCATGAGGTGAGCTCAGCTGCTGTGTGGAGTTACATGCATGTGGACGAGGCAGAAGTAATTCTACAACATGTACATCGTCTCCAGCCTCCACAGCACTGAAATGGTAATATATTAGTTAATGTTCCTAATAATTATTCAACATTAATTAATAGTTTAAAAAATTAGTCCCTTTTAAAATATCTGTTAAATATATTATTCTTTTATTTTGTTTGTGTTTTCAGGTTTCCAGGTCTCCAGTCCATCACCTGAGGCTCTTCATGTTGAACCACTAGTACAACCCAGACTTTCACATCACAGCAGGTAAGATTGCATCAACGAAAAGAATACTACTCAACAATATTCTTTGATGTAAATCTGTTGATTTTCTGTGGTTCTGATGAGGGAAGTGACAAAGTGGATGCAGCATTCAGCCCATAATGGACCCAGATGTCCTCTGCATCCAGACCTACAACACCTGGACATCCAGGAGCGTGGACGAGCGAGGATTCACAGAAATGTCTTCACCTGAAGAGTGGACCGAGGTGGAGAACAAACCTTGATATTGTTAAACAACAGATGGAGACGTCTTCAGGATCTGTAGAACATCAGGACTGCTGCAGAAAGCTACGTTTGTGCATCAAGACATTAAAATATGCAGAAATACTACAACTGGCCAGAGCATTGAGATGAAAATGAATCAATGAATTTAATATTTTTTTCTGAGTGTTCAAATGAACATGTTGTTTGAAAAAAGAAAAAAGGATAACAATGAACCAAGTGTTTCTGTAGTTATGTGTAAATAAAGTTACGGTAGTACACTATATTATCTGTTAGTGTTGAGTTATTCTTTGTGAGAATATTTGTGTATCTGTTTTATTTTCATTCGTGCATCTACAACTCACAGCTCATACTTTAGTAAAAACAAAATTGGTGAATGTTGAAAGAAACATTTTATTAAAATAAAACCATCCCATATTATCAAATAAATGAAAACCTCTGGGGAAACATTAATATGAACAGATTATCAAAATAAATTGAGTTTAACACATATTAGCAAGTGTTGTTTGACTTCATCAGCTCTGTAAAAATGACTCCAACACCTCCTCGTCCATCCTCCTGTCCAGGTGTTGTAGGTCTGGACGCAGGGGACATCGGTCTAGTTTCTCCTCATCCTGCTGCTTGTACTTCTTCAGACTCCACCACCTCCTCGTGCATGCTCATGGATGTCCAGGTGTTGTAGGTCTGGACGCAGGGGACATCTGGGTCCATTATGGGCTGAATGCTGCATCCACTTTGTCACTTCCCTCATCAGAACCACAGAAAATCAACAGATTTACATCAAAGAATATTGTTGAGTAGTATTCTTTTCGTTGATGCAATCTTACCTGCTGTGATGTGAAAGTCTGGGTTGTACTAGTGGTTCAACATGAAGAGCCTCAGGTGATGGACTGGAGACCTGGAAACCTGAAAACACAAACAAAATAAAAGAATAATATATTTAACAGATATTTTAAAAGGGACTAATTTTTTAAACTATTAATTAATGTTGAATAATTATTAGGAACATTAACTAATATATTACCATTTCAGTGCTGTGGAGGCTGGAGACGATGTACATGTTGTAGAATTACTTCTGCCTCGTCCACATGCATGTAACTCCACACAGCAGCTGAGCTCACCTCATGAAGTGAAAAGTCTCCAAAAACCAGCAGGAGCTGAAAAAAATTATAACCTGCTGTTTACTGGAAATAACTTTGGCTTCTCTGCAGACAATCCGCTAAAATATTAACTTTTAAATGGCTAAATTGGACGGATCGAGTTTGTAGCTCGTCCATTGTTTACAAGCAGCGCAGTAGGGAAAGTCCTTTAAATGACGTCATCATCCTGCGACGGCGAAATCCCTATTTATCGTGTTAAAAAAATGGCGCTAATTTTAAACTGTTTTGGGGGAGAAATTTCATTCATTTAACATTATTTTAGCAAAAACGGTCAGGGGTCAATCTTAATATTTATATATGTTGTGCCATTTTTTGAAAAGTCAAAAGATGATGTCAGTGGAGCTTTAAATTCCTCTGTCTGTGAAAGTCCAGTGACCTGTCTAGTGTATATCTCTTACAACCTCTGAAGATAGGCACCAGCTTCCCAGCAACTTTAAAAGGAATAAGAGGGGAAATAATATTAATAAATAAACATATGGGTGAAAAATGCCTTTTTTGTGTACCCCGTTCATCAAGTCTAGTCTGTATCCTTGGGCCCTACTTCATTGTTCCTAACAATTTGTTTTTTTGGTTTTTGTTCTGTGCAGAAGTAAAATATTTACTGATGTTTGTGGTATTTTTCAATAGTTTGGACTGTCCACTTATCATATTCTGTAGATTTGGACTTGTTTCTTGAAGTATTATTGGTTGTTAATTGTGCATTTTAATTCTGACCACATCAGGCAACAACATTAGCATAATCACAAACTAGCTAATTGCTGAACATTACAGTTATCTAATGTTACCATAATAATTTACAAACATTTTTTTTACAAAGTCCATAAAAATGTATTCAACTATAGTACATAAATATTTTTCTTCCCTTAGTTGGATGTTGAATTTTTTTATGCTGAGTTTTGTCTCTTTGGGCAAACACATCTAACACTGCCCAATGTAACAGTTCTATTGTTTCTACTATAGACGATCATTTTAAAATGGTCATGAATGTATTTATTTAATTTTGTTCAGTTTGATCAAAATTTGATGAGATATTTTCTGAACTTATCAAATTGATTGGCTTACACAGTAGTTCCTCATTTATCCTGGAGGATCTGTACCTTGAAGCCTCGTGATAAGTGAAAAACTGTGAAATAGGA